>JAABOM020000049.1:28006085-28032207 GCA_011800125.2 Solanum clarkiae | reverse complement strand
GGGGGGGGGGGGGGGGGGATTTATTATCCTTCTGAATTATTTTGAGAAGACAATAATAAGAGTAAAGGGAGACAAGGAAGGGTAGAATGGGAAAATAACTAGATGCCATTGAAAAGGATATTATATTTATATTGAGATTTTAGTTTAAAGAAAAAAATATTGGAATTGGCACATGGAAGATGGAAGAAGAATAAGCAAGTACGATCCTCTTATTTTTCTTAATTTTTTTTGTTGAGATGGAATATTAATAGGGATGATGCTCAAAGAAAGAACGGAAACATTTAGGGATCATTTGTTTGGAGTAGGAGAAAATTAATTTGAGCTTTAATTTATGTGTAATTAATTTTAAGTAAAGAGTTATTTATTACGGTAAAATGATGATGCGAAATGAAACAATGAATTCAAGCTTAAACAAAAGAACAATATACTTTCTTTGTGTTAAATTAATTGAATTTTTGAAAAAAAATTTAATATTCAAAATAATTGAATTGTTCAAAGTTAAAAACGAATGTTTAAAACTTTTTTTATATTTGTCTTTTCATTTATTAAAATTTTATCTTTTTTAGGAGATAATGGAAAGTATGATGTAAGTTTTATCTTTGAATACTTTTCTTAATATGTGTGCATTACCTCACAAATTTAATTAATACGAGACAGAGAGAGTACAGTCTATCATGATATATATATATATATATAATCAACTTCAAATTTCAAAATTGAACTAGCATTAATCCTATTTACTATTTTAGTACTCCCTTTTATATGTCACCTTTTGTGATTACACTTGCATTAAGAGAAAAATTGATTTTACTATTTTACCCTTATTTAATGTGTGTTAATTATTTTTATAGTTCTTCTAGTTGGTCATACATATTTTTTCAAAACTCATTAACTATCAAAGGTAAAATAAAAAGAATAATGTCATTTATACATTAATTTTATGAAATAACATATATTAAGAATATACTATTTAAAATACGAATGATATTTAATTAGATTATTTTTCTAGAAATAATTTTCTCATATTAATTGTCCATTTTACTAATTTCTTGGGATGAATGCGATTTCTTGATCTTTTACCAGAAGTTTTAGACGTGAACTCATGTAAATAAATAATTTTTTATTAGAAATGCCATTACTTGCAAAATACATTACAATATATTAAATTTAAAAAATTTAATTAAATTCTAAGATAATATCAAATATGAACGGAGAAAAAAAAAAGCCACCATCCTTTTCCAATCCCAAGGACTGTACCAGAAAATCGGGTATCACTACTAGTACGTACTCTATCTATATTGTCCTCATATCTTGTACGGGTTCGATTTGCATTTAGTATCTTTGATATTTTCATTTTAACTTCTTGTTCACATCTTTATTATTTTCCAAAGAGGAAAATTATCATTATTAAATTGGAGACATTAGCATTTGGGGTGTGTTTGGTATCATGGAGGAAAATACTTTCTTAACTTTTTTTTAATATTCATTAATTAAAATATTTTTAATTTCTTCTCTAGAAAATAAGTTAAAGATCAATAATGGTATAAATTCAATTTATATTGATTAAATGATTTAAAGAAGGGAAAACATGAATAAATGAATCATAATTAAATGAATAAATGAATCATAATTAAGTGCTATAAATAAAATATTTATATGTTTATTAATTGATATAAATATCGAATTTTGTAGCAGTTCGCTTTCAATAATTATTCCTACTGCACCCCACACCCCACACATTTTACCTTTATAATATAATACGATTATTGATACAAAAATTAAAATTTTCGTCAAGTAAATATCTGAATTGGGATACGATAGATAGATTGTCCATATAGTTGATTTCATGTATGTGTGTGTTCACATTGCTTCAAACTATTTTAATAGGACAATAACCAACCAATTACTATATTAATGGATGTGCAAAACATGTTGCTTTCAATCTAATGGCGTTACATTGTCTCACTTTTTTTCTTAATCTAAATTTCTAGTAATTCGTTTGGGCGACTAAATCAACTTATTTAGAAGTCAAAAGTTTTGGATTTTTTTGCTTGCATTAAAATTTTAGTAACTTTATTCTTAAAAAAATAATATGCAGGTCGTATTCTTCAATTATTTAATTGCGTAAAATGCCTTCAAATTCTCCTGCTAAGATATTAATTAGAGTAAGCACAAGAAGAAGGTTGACTTTTAATAAGGGTCAAACAGAGAACTATCCTTACCATTTTGACAATATATAGCAAAAAATGGAGTATATATTATTGTTGGTAGAAAATACTTATTATTATTAAGAAAAAAAGAGAAATATATATTCAAGTAAACGCGGGTATATGTATTTATATATCATCTTTTTAAGAAATTCAAGTACTAAATATATTGAAAATTTGCATCTTTTCTTCTTTCACACCTTTTTTTCTATCAATTCTGGATTTGAACTTGGTACATTTGATAACAATTATATTATTCTTAAAAAAGTAACTTTTGAGGTGGAAAAATTTAATGCTATATGAACCTTTCATAAATACATTATAATATCGATATTGAGTGGTTCAAATCTTGTACCTCGTAAAAATTACAACACATCACCACTCTCGCATTTATCATCCTCAACGACTTTACATTGGGTAATTTATAACAAACCACACTTCTCATTTGTCATTCTCAACGACTCCACGCTTACTATAAATTATCACATTTCTTATATGTGTCACTCTCAATGATTCTACACCGTGTAGCTTTTACTCTACCATAAGGAGGTAATCCTTTCCCACCCCCTAGGTAGCGATCTACTTAACATTGTCACAATTCATGGCGCAAAATCACACATCAACAACTAGCTTTTGAGATACAAAAAAGTTTAAAACTATATAAAACTTATATAAATACATTAAAATATAGTCGTGCGAAATTTAAATATCATACGTTACAATGAATTATGCCGTATGCGATGAGATTTTGGATTCGTCGGAGAGAGAATGATATAACACTCTATGGAATTCTCTTTATAAAAGTAGAATTCTATAGGTTCCGTATGATACTTTATTATGACATATATACTTTAAATACACACTTAATGATCACAGAGTTTTAATTATCCTGTTAATAATATAGAGGAAATTCCAAATAAATAAATGTATATTACATGTCAAATATTAAATTTGGTAACCACCATTTTGTGTATTTAAGAAATAGAATGTTCTTTTGGCACTAATGAGTAGTTGAATGAAAAAGATTTATACGACTTTGCAAACCAACGTGATTTGCTCAAATAATTCAAGTATCGATTTTACACCATTTTCATACATTAAAAAAAGATGTCGGTGTGGAAATTGCGACGAAAGAAAGAGTCAAAAAGATTGAAAATGTCTTTAAAATCATTTGTAGTAAAAGACAGTTTATTCTTTGGTTTGTCTAACTAATTGGGTTTTCGTTTTGACTTTTGGGTAAACTTCTTTGGTTTTTCTATTTGGCCCCAACCTCCCCCACCCCACCCCCCCGCACACCAAAAATAAAATAAATGAAAAAAATTGTTAAATTTCAACTTTGTAAGAATTCTAACCTTAGATATGACAAAACATGAAATTCAAATATCTTATTGCATATTTATGTTGCATGTGATCATTAATGGCGGAGTCAAAATATTTATTAAGGAGTTTAAAATTTGAAGAAGTAGACATACAAACCAATGACCGAGGGTTTGACATCTACTATATATACATAAAAAGTAATTTTAACCATATAAAAGATGAACCTAGGGGTGTCAAAAGGGGGGGGGGGTTGTTGGGAGTTGGGTTAAAATTGAAAATATTAAGATGGTTTGAAATAGAAATTGGATTGGGTTATGGCTTGCCCAAATGTACTTTGGCTCAAACGCATTGGGCTAAATTTTGGATTGGGTCATGACCCACCGAATTTGACCCGTTTAATCTTAATAATTCTAACATATTATTATTTATATTTTATAATCACAATTTGCATTTCAACTCAAAAAAATAATAAAAAAAGTTACAAATTAATAGATAATTGATAAAAAAATGTAAAATAGATAAAAAACATATATTAAATCAGCGCAAGTAAAGAGCCTTAGAAGGGTTGAAATTGAAAATTAAATTGAGCTCAATTGAATATTCTTTTGATATGGGTTGAAGCTTAAACATGTTGAGATTAAACCCAATTAAAATTATCTTGAGTCCACCCCATAAAAGTTTGGACGAATTGGACGAATTATCTATGTCTGAGCTCATTTTTGACACCCTTAGATAAACCTCCTAACCGAAGGATAGCTGTGTCCCTCAAGATCTTATAAATTAAGTTACAATAATAAATTTTTTAAGTCATCTACGTAGAAAAATAAAGATTTCTCATACTTATAAAATCAAATATTCATAGACTCTCAAGTCATTTTTAAAAAAGTAATGAATCTTACTTATAATTAAATGTTAAAAAAAGGTCTAAAATTACGTCCTCTTTTTCATTGCCCAACAATTACTTTTAGGCTTTATTAAATGTAATCACGTTATTAGTCGTAAGTCTCAAGTTATAATTAATATTCCTAATTATTTTCAAATAATTTTCTTTAATATTCTTGGTGTCACTGTCCATTACATATTTACACATCTTTTGTCTCTTCTCTCTATATCTTAATTTGATTTGTTAATACTCCATCCGTGCTAATATATTAAGCTACACCACGTAAAGAGTTGATTAAAATAAGTTGGTAAGATCTAGTAATACTTAATTAGTACTATAACCAATCAACTTATTATAAGTTTATATACAAAATTGCTTCATGATGTTTCCTA
This sequence comes from Solanum clarkiae, assembly GCA_011800125.2. NCBI lineage: Eukaryota > Viridiplantae > Streptophyta > Magnoliopsida > Solanales > Solanaceae > Solanum > Solanum clarkiae. The sequence goes on along the minus strand of JAABOM020000049.1, from coordinate 28,027,405 downwards.
ATTATTCCACTGGCGTTTGTCGGAAAAGTACAATTTAAAGTCATGGGCCCTGGCCTAACTTGCAATTAATTGTAAGTGTAAACTGACATATTCCCACTAAAGCAAGTATAAATACACATATTTTGTCTATAGTTATCTATAAGTTGATAAATATATAATTATCAATAAGTTAAAAAAAATAAATCCATCTAAAAGAAAAAGGATAAAATAGGATTTTTATAGTACTATACACACGTCTAGTGTCCATTATAAAAAGATTTTAGTAAAGTGAGAGAAGAAAATATTTTTTAAAATCACTATATAACTGAATATATTATTATTATTGTTATTGACATTTAAAATATAACTAAAGTTCGATATTTTTATTTAAAGCTATAAAATATTTAATTTTTATTATTTAATAATAGATTAAAATAAAAATTATAGAACTTCAATTATGTGTACTCGAACTTCAATCATATGAAATCTAGACACTACAAATTTGAAATTATTTTAAAATAGTTAGATTTGTGAATTATTACACACTGAAAATATAGGGTGAACTTGATATATTTCATTGTGAATTTGATTTTTTTTTTATTTTTAAGTAAAAGATACTATTTGAAAATTAATTCAATTCCATAAAAAGTGAAAAAGAATTTCATGATCAAGCTCTATCGTAGTTTTGCCACCAAGCGTCTGGGCTTCAAATCAGCCCAATATCCATTGCTTTGGCCCAAGATCTTTACTGGCAAAATTCGGCTGTTCTATTTTGGCGCCAAGGCAGCTCCAGCGCCTCCGTCGATTTTGCCGCCGGAAATGTATTCAACCGCCCGCCATACTTCTCTAGTTGACTGCAGTCAACGCCATTCGCCGATCTCCATATCGTCCTTGCAACTAATTCACTCGCGCAGAATTGTTTCAATTTCTCTTTTCGGTAAAAATAATCATCTTTCCAATAGATTCCGGCGAATCCTAACCATATCCAGCAGACGCATTTCTTCTCATTCATCGGAATCTTCAAGCGACTCTGAAAATCCATTGACTTGTGATTCTACTCACAATGACTTTGTACTGCCGCCAGGTCCGTCATTTACAAACCTATATCCAGTTTTATACATGTATATGTTAATCCTTTATGTACTTAGTTTGTTTAATGTAGGTAAGCTGCTGTTCAGTAATGTAACATGGATTGGCGTTGCCACTATTACTAGCAAAGTTCTGGTGATTATTTCGTAATATTTTTTCAAATGTACTTACTGTTAAACCTTTAAATTATTTCCTCAATACTATTGTTGTTTTCGGTTCCAATTTTCGGTTACTTAGGGGTTATTAAGGGAAATTGTTATAGCTTCAGCTTTTGGCATTGGTCCTGTAGTAACTGCCTTCAGGTATGCCATTTGCATGACTTGAAATCTTTCACTCTCTGTTCATTTCTCCCCTTTCTCTACTCACCATTTTAGTGTGATTTGAATGGTGCTGTAATTACAGGTATGCTTCGGTGCTGCCCGGTTTTGCTGCATCAGTTCTTGGTGGTGAGTAGAGAATAACATGAAGTAGCCGGTTTATCTATCCATAAGAATTTTTAGATACAAAACATATTAACATGGTCTTTAGAGATGGGTTTACTTTATTTGTGTATGTATGATTACATTTGATTCTCTTTAGTCATAACTTGGATACAAGTAACAGCCATCTTTTTCCATGAGCAATGTGTTGTTACCAGCTGCATACTATCGACTCATCTAAAAACAAAGCAAAGGGAGCTATGAAGAGGTGGGTTGTGGGGGAAAACTACTTCTAATAAAGGTTTTCAAAATTTTGGAGGTTTTGAAATATAGAATAGAATGTAAAAGCATGAAAGTTACTCTCTTAAATCTGCACTGTTGTCTACCACTGGCTTTCTGTATGTACCAAGTCTCTTATGTTAAAGTAAACCAAATTTTCTTCTTTTTTTTTCCCTCGTCTCTTTCCAATATTTCTTTACATTTTCGTTTTGCATTAGTCTCTCACTGGAGGTCTGACATTTCTCACATCCACCCGGCAACCTTGATCCAACTTGTGCAACCCAAAAACCTATGAATTTCAGAAGCTCAAATGTGTAGTTTGCATGCTTTTTGAAGCATAATGCAATGCATGCAATATGCCCATGCATTAATGCATATGAGGGGTTTGTGTAAAAAAAGTAATCTGCAGCTTCTTTTATTAATTTGCATTAACATAATGATGTACATTAAAGCTAAAACTTCCCATTGTAGGAGAAGGGGAACAAATTTTCATGAAAGTCGGAAAACATAGGAGAATAGCATGACATATAGGAACAGAATATAGTATTTAATGAACTTAAACTTAAGTACTTCATGAAAATCCGGCTACGAACTGTGTATAGGGCAATCAGAAATTCATTGCAAATTGAAATATGCTAAGAGGAGAAAAATAAAGAATTTTCATTAAAGCAAGATGACTCAATTACAGTTGGGCGCTTTTGCTTCATTCATAGATGGATTTTTTTGGGATTGAAAGAAAGCTTAAATCCAATACTTGCTCAAAGACATAAAGCAATCAACCCTAATTTTATGGAGCTAAGAGATGAGATCGTCTCTATCTTAGACCAAGTCCAAGTTGCAAGGTAGCTTTGATCCTAATTAATTTTTTTTTTTAAAAAGGTAGCTTTGAGCTTGCAGTCCTGCTTATGTATAGCTGCTGTTATGGCTTGTGTTGTCAAAAGCCCATATAACACAGTTCATCAGCAGAATAATGAACCAGATAGACTTGAGGGAGAATCCACATTTTTAAAGTTAATTTCCAATAACGTAATAGAAGCCAACATATCCGGGGATTTTTTACAGTAAGTTTAGAGTTTACGAGATTTCTTGCCATTGTCACAATTTTTCTTTGCATGTGATTGCATCCTGTTGTGACTTGTTTAATACTACTCCTCCGTCCCATTTTATGTGACACTGTTTGACTTGACACGGTGTTTAAGAAAAAAAGAAGACTTTTGAAACTTGTGAATCCTTGAATATTTGTGCGGTTGTAATTCATTTCATTAAGGATAAAAGGAGAATTTTAAAGTTAAATTATTTTTAATTTTAGTAAGGTGAAATTCTTTTTGGGACGGTCTAAAAAGGAAAGGGTGCTCGATAAAATTAGACAGAGGGAGTATGTTTTATGTGTAGCAGATGATAGGGAACTTTTTGATCACTGTCTCCTTACTTTATGCAGGTGTTAATGGCCCTATTCACATCACAATGACAGCTGTATTAAGGCTAGTTGCTATCGCTGTATCCACTGCTTTCTTGATTGCTAAAGCTGAATCAGAGTGTTCTGCACTCGTAACTGCTACAGAATCATGTTTACCATGAGCCAAAATCACCATATTCCTGTTGTCGCCATATTCATCTAAAGCAGCAGGAAGCTTGCAATACTTGAATTTTATGTGTCGCTAGATGTGATAACCTAGGATTCCTTGTGCTGCAGCACCCACATAACATGACTAATTACATAACATATAGTAAATCCTCTGCCATTTTCCTGCTTTCAAGATTGGAGTTCATCTGTTAGACCTTGTATGCCAACAGGGTTGGTTAGATAAAGAGCTGTATATCGAAGTTTTAATCCTCTACATACATAAAACTTAGTTTCTTTGTCGACAGGCCTGATTAATGCTTACCTGACTTGCTATGAGTGATTCTACGGGTAGATGCATATATCCAAACATAAGAGTGGGTGTAGAAAATGATATCTTGTTTCCTCTCTTAATAACTAAATCTGCCTGATATTTAAGTAGGAGTAGACAGTAATGACACATTCTGGACAAAGGGGGAGCTATCTGTTGACTTTTTCGTTGTCCCTTTTTCTCCTTTCTTTTAGGTGACCTTATCTTTCATTGCAACCTAAAGTTCTATAAAATTTTGAAGCAACTTCAAAGACTTTGAGCTAGTTTCTTAGTAGTTAAGCTTTTCCATTTTACCTTGTTGATTGTCCTGAGAACACATTTCTTCTGACTTATAAAAACACACACATTTTTACTTTGTCTTTTATTTTTTGGGTTTGAAACTGGTAAGATTATAAAAATACATTTCTTACTTCTGGCTTTTCATAACTGATGATCTTCAGTAAGCTTCCGGAGGATCGTCAGAAGAAGCTATTTAAGCTTGCAAATACCCTCATGTTCCTGGTATGTGTATTCCCACTCTATCCTTGGAACCTTTTTTGACTCATCTTTCATAGCGAAAAAATATGTTAGCATTTAACAACAAAATGAATTTCATGCAGGTTGGAGGTTTGATGGCTACCTTAGTGTTCATATATTCTGAGTCTATAATTCATATATATGCGCCAGGGTAAGACATTCTAAATTCGATCTATTTGTGTGCTATGTAATTAGCAAAATAATGGGATGTAAATGACCTGGTCTCCTAAACTGTACTTTTGCATTTTTGCTTCCCTGATATATTGAGATCTGAAATTTCTATCTTAAAATAGTGTGATAGACAACTCATGATGAACTGCCTCTTATGGGCTTTTGTTTTCTACTATGTCTTGACCTCTTTAGGCTAGTTTTCTGTTCTAATAGATCTCTAGTGCCCTCTTCCAACATTTGATTCTTAAATTACCTGCTTATGCCAAACTGTAGGATCTTTATTTTGCCTGTGATTCTCGCTGAAGGTTATTCTGCAAGTATTTCTTAAATAAACCTAGACCAGAAAGTTCTTCTACTGACATTATTCGAATTTATATGCTTGTGATTTGCTCTTGCTGATTGCACTTCATTGCTTCATTTTCAGTATGTGGACCTCAACTGAAGGCCAGATAACAAGCCGAATAGCTATCCAACAGGTAATGAGTTTATTTTTCTGAAAACTTCAGCTTCAGTCTCTTCCTGCCTTTACTTATCTGGATGAGATTGTTTAGTGGATTATTTATCTATTATTGCAGTTTTCTCTGACCTAAAAGTAAATAAGTCCCTTTTGTATGCATACTTCCTTTACTTTGTATCAACATGGCAATTGGAGCATGGGTACTTTTCAGTTTTGAAAATCTATTACTTTTTTAATTAAATTTCACGTATTTTTCAGTTGAAAATAATGACATCTTGCATAGTTTTTGCTGGCCCTGTTGGACTTGGATTTGGTTATATGAGGTAATATAATATTTAATGTTTTTCTATTTCCGTTTCCTATGATTAATTGTTCTTTGAGCACCTAACAATCAATATATATATGTGTGTGTGTGTGTATTTTATTGATTTATTTATATTTTTTCCACTTTAGCGCAAAAGGAGAAAATGTTGTCCCGGCAATTAGCCCTACCTTGTCTAGCTTGCTCCTGATTGCCAGTGTAAATTTCTAACTTGTCATAGCCCCAGTGTTATAGCATTGAACTTAGTTTGATATCTCGTAGTAGATTCTTCTAGACTCTAACATATAAATAGTTTTAATTTGTCATAGTGCCTCTCTTACTCCTTTAGCAGACAGTCAGATGCCTTTTGTTCTGGTAAAGTACTCTGCTCATTTACTTTAGTGATGTTACGTGAGAATGATTACGATTTAAGGTTTTAGATTCTTTGAATAGGCAGTATTCTTTTATCTTGCGGAGCTTCACTTGGTGTAGTCATTCAATGGATTATCCAGGTCACTAATGCTCACCTCTGACTCTTTGATACCCAGTTTGATTGTTTAGGGTTAAAAGACAACATTATGTGGTATATGTTCTCCATTTCTGTGTTCCACATTTACATATACTTGGGTTCTTACATATACATGTTATGCTTGAGTTTAGGTTTTAGTGCTAAGAGGTACATGGCATGACGTTATTTCAGAATCATGGATTGACGAATTGCAGAGCGGGGATATTTATGACGTACACCTCTTGACCTTCCACTTTGTTCCACATTATTTTCAATCAGTGTATTGCTGTTGATCACTTTTCCTTTTGCTTTTTTTTTTCCTCAAAGCTTTTCTCAATACTAGTACCAGCAATAGTCAATTCAGGTTTGGCACAAATAGCATCATTTACTGACCTCTATTTCGCATCTCATTTTCCTGGTGCTGCTGCAGGTCTTTCGTGTAAGTAAAAGCAATTTTTTAATGGTATTGTCCATGCTAATCAAGCACGACTTTTTGACCTTTGTAATTCTTTGTCATGTGAAGAATGCCGTATAATTTCTCTTTGTTGAGGATATATAGTGTACAAAATACAGAAATCCAAAATGAAAGATTCGTTATGGTGGGTGAGGCTGTTGCATTGGCAATATATAGCTAAAAGAATGGAGACAAAAACTACAAATGCAAGAAAAGGTTGTAATGCTTGATGATCTGTTGCATAATGCGTGATGAAATTCACTGGCATATAAGAGTTTTTGTCATCATAAACAAGTACAGCTCTATGTCTGACTGTAAAATGCTATAAGTCCAGATGAAGCCTAACTCTTCATCCCACAGACACCTGTTGGACAAAGTAAATCGATGCATGCATCATTATTTTTTTTCTTTTTCTTTTTATGGCTTTCTGTTGCTTTTGTCACAACATTAGTTCTTGGGTCAAATTACTAGAAATTAAATGTTGAGTCAGACACACAGATTCATGTGGTAGGTAAATTGGGTATGAATCTTTTTTGATATGTATGGTATATCTGAACTTCCTTAATGAAAGAATAACCACTTCCTAATCTGATCTGTTGACACCAAAAACAAAATTGCAAGTTTTTTCTTAGTATGACATGTTTGTACACTCAATCTAACACAAGGTAGGGATCGATCACACTGGAATTGTTGTTTGGGGTTTGAACAGTATATTTGACAACAGAGTTGAGCAATGTAATGTACATGTTTGTGAAAGGATTATGCTATGTAACTAATTGTCAAGTGGTGATGGTACTATTCAATTAAATGTCAAATGATATAGTTAGCTTCTCTTTTGTCTGAAAGAGCAACTTCCAAAATAGTGGAACAACCTTTGAAACTTTTATCAATTTATGTGGAAGAATGACAGACCTTAGTGACAGTGAGACAAGTTTTTTCGTAGGAAACTATTCTAATGTGAGACATACTGCCAGAGTAGAACAATGCAAAATCTAAGGTATCGTTCAGGCAATTGCTCTTAAAGCCTCCCTGAAGGGCATGGGTTTTCACATCCTTTTTACTGCATCAGAGTGCTGTTATACTCTTTCCCTTTTCCTATTTTCCTATTGGTTCTTCTTTGTGGATGCCTAGTTCTCATTTCATCATTGATATGGTCAAAATATCAGATGCTTTTCTCTTGGTCATGGCACCTTTGGGTTTGCTTTCAAGCATCATTATACTTCCTCTTTTGCCCACATTTTCAGGACTGATAAAGGTGCTCATGTCTTGACCTTGTGATGATCAGTAATGTTATGTTGTTATCCTTTCATTTGTATTTGTCTTCTAACTCCAGATTGTTTTGGCAGACAGAGTCATGGTCAACCCTAGTTCAGAAGATTAACAGAGCCATCCTGCTTTGCATGGTTAGGGCTTTTATCTTAGAAAACATGTTCATCTTGAATGTTTAGGGATGGATCGATATATGTGCAACTTTGGTAGAACTTTGGACACTTAATTTTTCTGATCTCGAGATTCTTTTTAGCCAGCTTCTCTTTTTGGAGTATCTTAAAATTATTGCTCCTTTCTGTGCTTCAAGGTTGCAGATTTATGTAAGTTAATAATATGATCCCATTCTTACTTGATGCTATACCTCTTGAGTCTGAAATTTTAACACTTCCACTAGTTGTCGTATTGTTTTGAAAATCTTTCTCAACTCAAATCTCGTTGAAAAGCTAGTTCTTCGTTCTTGCTCAATCTCTGAGCCTGCTGGGGTAGAGAGACAGAAGTGAGCGAGTTGTATATTATTTTACAATTTTCCTCTTTAGCCAGTTCCTCAAAGTTGTCCCAGGACTTATACCGTCCAAGTAAGGTTAAGAGGATGCAGTTGGAGTCACTTCATACGGACTGATTTGGTGAACAGATTTATATTGAACTCTTCCCAAAGCCCCTAACTGTACAGAAGAATACATGTTGATACCTAGTAATGGTGCTGCGTGGATAACCTATCAATCAATGATTACTTAATTCCAAACTAGTTGGAGTCGAATTTCTCTATGTCCATTCTACTCTATTCAGACCATTTCAGCAATGGTGTAGTGTAGATACACACACACACAAAAAAGGATTTTTCACTCACAAGTGAATCTACTTGGTTTCTGATTGCCAACCATTTTCCTGTTTTATTACAGGTGGTTCTCTTGCCAATTCTTTCTGTCATGAGTAGCTTAGCTGATCCAATCATCCGTGTCTTGTTTGAGCGATATGCATTTGATTCTTCGGCAAGTGCTTTAGTTTCTTCTCTTTTCCTTTTCTGTAAGTATTGGATACTCATATTAGGAAGTCTGAATTACACTTTCACACTTTTGAGTAATACTTTGGATGAGTGGTTTATAAATAAAAGCACCTTTGTACTCATGAGGGCTGAAACTACATCAGATGGGAGATAGAAACAACAATAACTCCTTTGGTAAATGTACTTGTCAAGAAAAAGAAAAATCTAGTTTCTTAACTTCTTTATTTATTTTATAGATTCTCTCGGGTCACCATTCTTGATTGTCAGAGAATTGCTAGTGGCAGTGTTTTATGCCTTTGGAGATGGACTGAGGCCTGGCCTTGTAATTATTGGAGCCATTGCTCTAAATGCTGTCTTGGATTGGTTCTTTGTTCGCAGACTACATGTTGGAGTGCTAGGACTGGTTAGTTATCTCTACCAATTTTCTTGCACTAAACAGTAGATAATATTCATGCTTCAACAAAATCTCATGGCTAATTTTATTGATGAAGGCACTTTCAACATCACTCACAGCTGCCTTGTCTCTCATCATTCTGATCCATCTTCTTCGAAGGAAGGTTGGAGGTAAGATGTCTGAGTATGTTAGTCCAGCACAGCAGTTTGTCTTATTTCTGTTTTATGTATTTTGGTCATACATTACAGGGCTTTTCCTTCTTTCCGAATTGATAAGTCCTGGCTTGCTTCTATGCTCCTGTTGTGTCATCTCAAGCTTTGTTACGTCCTTCAGCTATGAAATTCTCTCCAAAATTTTCCTTCCGGAATATATCACAAGGTTTGCCCTTTTTGCTTGGACCTATGATGTGCCACGAGTATAATTGTATTTTTGATTGCTTGTTCATTTTCGAATCCAGGTTATCTAGGATCCAAACATTGTACTGCATATTATTAGCTGCTGGTCTTGGAATTGTTGGCTTCTTTGCTCCTCTTCTGTTATCATATTTTTCTGGATATAAGTTGGAGCAGAATGACTTGAATAAATGTTAATGCTCAGCTCCTGGTATTTGGTCCTAGTACATGTGAAGGGGTACTTATTCAATGAATATTGAAGAATTGACACAATTCAGAATGAAGCTTTGGATGCTAATTTGGACGTGGTTTTCTGAGACCCTCCCGGTTCTAAAAATTCTCACGAATAGTTTCAAATATTAGAAGACTGCATTGCCTGATCTTGTGGCATTTATTGATGAATCAACGACAGTTCCTTAGAATTTTTTTTACTTGCAAGGAAAACCCGCACTACTCTTTGTGTTCGTACAAGCTAAAATCCTCATTCGTACACAATAGCTTGCAAACCACACACAGAAGGAGAGGTAATTTGCACCAGACAAGTTCAATGTAACGAGCTCGACCTAAAAAGCAGACTTGTTGCTTTCACTGTCGAAGGATTTCAAACTTGAACCTCTGATGAAAGTCCCAAGCCCAAACCATTGTAATATACTATGCATAGATTTATACCAGGCTTGTTTGATGAGATGCATTTGGAATGACACTATCACGCAGGCCTGGGACAAGACCAATATAAGCTTGATGCAAAAAGTGCATTGAAGTAACAATATCGAAGTTTGGCACGCAAGTTGAGGAAGATTGAAAAGTATCAATATTATAGTATTAATTTAGTTCGCAGTATAATTTCAAACAATTATAGTAACAACAATTTCAAAATCCAATATACAATTATGCTAAATATTAATATTACTTCTCAAAGTTGAGTTGGGATTCAAACAATAGACCAACTCTTGTAGGGATGAATGTGTCCTTTTGAAGCGTATACTTGACACACACCATCATACATGAAATAAACAACCACTCGCTTCTCACTTCATTGCTTTAAGTGACAAAGCCAATGCTCTTAGTAACACTGCTCTTTCCACAAGGCACAAAGGATGTTCTCATTTAGAAGATAGCAAAATTGCACAGAACCATTTCTTTTTGGCACCACTGATTAAAACAATGAGTGAGACCTAACAGCAAGTTTAAACCCATCTCCAGAATGGACAAGAACTAGGACTACACGAAAACCTTGAGCCATATTATGGCCAGGCTTAGCGACGTTTATATATACATGGCTTGAGCTCAGGCCAGTTAATCTCCTTGTCCACTGAATACTGTTTTTCCTGTTGAGCAAGGGACAAAGACAATAAGCACATCTTTCTGAATCATGGAAGAACTATAACAAAATAATGCATCAAATCTAACCTTTTTCTTTAAGTAGAACAGCACAAACATTTTGTTAGAGAAATCCTGCAGAAACATAGACAAGCTTTAGAAGTTGACCATAGATCACATCAATTCATAATGAAAAGAATTGCAAGAGACCTTTGACTTGATGGTAAACCCTAGCTCACAAATAGCTTTCATAAATTTGTTTGGGTCTGCTCCCCCAGTATTTGGATCAAGTCTGCTTTTAACTTCTGCTATCAAAAGCCACCCCCTGGAAACAATCATCCAACTCAGTTCATAAACTAAAACCATCAGACAAAGATATGTATCTTACAACTTAGTGCCAACCTCGGTTTAAGAACTCTGCGCGCCTCCTTAAGGAAGCTTGGATAATCGGTTCCCATCAATGAAAGGCAAAAGACGGCCACATCAACTGATGAGGACTCTAGAGGGGTCTGTCAAAAGAGCAGCACTAATTTAGAACGATGTTCCTTATAATCAATGTATTCAATCTACTAAACTTAAAGGCAATTCACATAGCAAGAAACTCTATTAGCAAGACTCCAAGCGAGGCTCATACATTTGACATGTCACAAGCAATTACTGAAGGATCATGTGCAACAAGATCCAAGGACCAAACTTTATTCTTCACGCTTCTAGCCAGCCGTGCATCTCCTGAAATAAGTTGGACAATCAATGAGTCGCGCAACTGCAAAAATGATAAAAACATGAAATCTGTTGCTTCCTGATATAATTTGAGACCCATACCGCAGCCAAAGTCAGCAACAGTTAATGAAGAGCTACGATCCCTTAGCCACTTTGTGATTATATTAACAGGTTGTTCTGGCCAATGTAACATTTGCTCCTGATACCCTGCATGATACTGACCAGCTAAGTATGGTTAAGAACAAGATCACTACAGGGTGAGGGACACTTAACAAGAAATAGTCCACATAAATTGCGAAGAAACCTTAAGCTGAATCAGACTCAGAAGTTGCAGTCCATACAATTCTAGAAGGGATATAAACCAGTCATCACACAGGGGTAATTGTGGAAGACAGTAAAATCTTCTTAGGAGACATGTGGTCAGGGAGAAAAAACGGAGTACTTGCTCTTACAAGCCATACTTGGTAACAAACTAGTCTTCCGAACAGCTCACACGTGGGCTTATGTATATGAATTTCATTTCCCTCTCAGAATATTAACAACTTCATTTCTATATAACTTTCAGGAATTCAACTTCATTAAATATGCCAAACTTTAATTTTGATATGCTGCTTTCTCAAATCTATAACTATCATAAAATATGTGTCAAATTAACATCTTAAACGTCATGTTAAGTCAAATACAAATCATATCGGATAGACGAAGTATACTACAAGAGGCCAAGTGTCCTTATTGAACAAAGTAATATTAAATAGATGGGGTGCAGTAATCCTTTGTTTTACTTTCACCTCTTTTGGTCCTTACCAAGCAAATACAAATCCCTTCTGCTCATCCAAAGCCACCTCTTCCTTTTTTGATGAAACGTTACATACATTATGGATCTTCTCTAACTCAGTGGTAAGGCTAAATTTGTATGCATTTGGTCACTCTATCAAGTGCTTCTAAAGGCCCAATTAATCAAGGACTAAGTTCTCCTTTCTCACCAAATCTCATGCTTCCTCTATCACAATTTATATGACTGGTTTTGCTTTTTGATCCATCCAAAAAAAGAATGACATATTTCTATATTTAGTAATAATTCAACTTTAAAATACCTATTTTACCCTTATTGAAATAATTCATAGTCACACTAATATCTATCACTTTTTTATGCCACAAATTTCAAAAATCTTTCTTTATTTCCTAAACTCAACTCTACATCTTATAAAATGTGACAGAGGGAGTAATATTCCTCACCGGTACTATCAGCTTGTTACACAATTTCAGAACCTAAAAGATGTTTTTCCACTAACTCTCTAGCAGTTAAGTTCAGTCAAGCAATCTCAAATCGAACCAACTTTACATTACGAATAGAGGTGCAAAATTCGGAAGAAACATGTAATTGACGAAAATGATTCTTACCACATTAAAAAGTTCCGGATTTTCTTTGAAATAATTGAGCGCCTCCTCTCCACTGGATTTTAAAAGAACAAAACAAAGCAATTAAATCAATATTCAACAGCGACACACAATTCGGAACATATTATTCAGCAAAAATATTGCAGAAGGTAGACGTACGAGCAAGTGTAGAGCTTTTCATTAAGCATACGGAAGTGTCCTCCTGACAATCTCGCTTTCATCTTCGTAAACTCCACAAGTATTAAAAACTATTTGTACAAATATGAACTTATCATATGCATAGGTAGAAATATAATTAGAACCTTATCGAGAAAAGACGAAGGTTTCTTAGTTTGTAAGATGGGCATATTTGAAACCGAACACTGATTCGCGCCAGAAACCTTAGAAGGTCCGTCTCCGGCCGGAGTAGACGGTTTTCTGTGAACCTTTCCTCTCCTCCGTTTACGATTCCGCCTTTCTTCTTTCATCTCCTCTGAAGATTCTCTCTTCTGCTTCTCGTGCAGTTGTTGTTGAGTTTAGGGAAACCGAATCGAACTGACCAAAGATGGATCAGCCCAGTAGGCTTTAAGCTTATTTTGGGCCCAAAATATTTGGTATCTATGGCCCAATACCTACACAGTACCTCTTTCGAATTTAGTCACTTCATCAGACTAGTTCCAGTATACAGCCAAAATTTCCCATATTGCTTGGTGTTATTTTCGAAAGAAACTATTTTATGAAACTTTGCCGCATGAATTACCTCTATCATGTGGGAAATTATCCAAATAAACATTTTATTTTATCATAATTTCTAAAAAAATTTATTATTTAAAAATTTTCTAAATTTCCTCTTGGACAAATCACTCTCTTCTCATTGATATGTATCTTCCCCTCGAATACATCTCTTCCCTTCCTGATACATCTCTTCCCTTGCAGATACATAAATCTCCTCTTAGATACATCTCTCCCCAATTACCTATCTTCTCATGCATCACTCTCCTATATATTTGAATATCTGCTAATGTATTTGGAAGTTTAATAATATATCCCAAGATTCATAATTTTTACGAAATTTTTCTAATTTAAAAAATAATTAAAAAAATAGTATAATTATCTCTTAACATGAGATTTATCTAAGTTAAACCCATCATATCTCGTAGGATTCATAGAGAGAAACTTACATAGATATACCAGATTAAGAAATTATTTATCATTTATAACAATAACAATTTATTTTTGCGGAACACTTATAATACATTTATATTAAACGCATAATTCATTTTTAATACAATGACAGATTTTAAATATTAATAAATAAGTCTTGCTAAAATCAATAATTATTTATTAAAAATGATGAAGTAATTTTTTCAATTTTTTTAACACAACCTGTGGAAGGCTAACAGCCCATTAGCATTTTCTTTAGATCTTTTACTACTTGTTCAACTTTAATTAAATTTGAATTCGCGTCGAAAAGTCCTTCCTGAAAAAGTGATCCCTTTCACAGGGGAAATGTAATTTGATTGAACGGTTTATCTTTTGGGATTTATGAGATCAAGGGAAATTGTATTGAAGCTTGTTGAAGTATGTAGAACAACCAATTTGCTGACTCAATTGCATTCTTTAACTATCAGAACTTATGACAATCACTTGGCTGCAAAGCTAACAGAGTTTTATGTCGAGTTGTTACCGGTTCAAACTGCGCGTAAGTTGTTTGATGAAATTCCTCATCCGAATGTATACACTTGCAATCGCATTCTCCAAGGCTTCTGTGGAAAAAAACGATATGAGGAAGTACTGTATCTGTTTTCGTCAATGTTTTCATTTGAAAAGCCTGATCATTTCACTCTACTCTTTGCATTAAAGGCGTGTTCTGCATTACAAGCACTGAATTTTGGCAAAACAATTCATGGGTTGGGGAAGAAATATGGTAACATTCATTCAAATATGTTTCTTGGATCAGGCCTCATTGATATGTACTCAAAATGTGGAAATATGGATGATGCTTTTCGCGTCTTTGAGGAATATCCAACGCCGGATCTTGTTTTATGGACTACACTGGTTACTGGATATGAGAAGAACTTTAAGCCTGATGAAGCACTTGCTGTTTTTACTGGAATGGCCATGTCACGTTGCATTCATCCAGACCCAATAACTCTTGTCTCTGTCATCTCTGCTTGTACTCAGTTGATGAATTTAAAAGCTGGAAAAAGTGTTCATGCATTTGTGTATCGAATGGGTTATGAAAGTCCACTGTCTTTATCAAATGCTCTGCTGAACTTATATGCAAAAACAGGGTCCATGTTTTACGCAGGAAATTTGTTTCGGATGATCGAGGAGAAAGATGTAATCTCATGGAGTTGTATGATCTCCTGTTATGCTCATCATGATGCTACTGATAGAGCAATCAGTCTTTTTGATGAGATGATATATAAAGGAGTTGAACCCAACTCGGCAAGTGTAATCAGTGCTTTGCAAGCGAGTGAAGCTTGTTGTAATTTAGAGAAAGGCAGGCAAATACACGAATTAGCTTTTCAGAAAGGTTTTGAACTGGATATATTGGTCTCCACTGCTTTGATTGATATGTACATGATCTGTCGTTCACCTCAGGAAGCGATTATCGTATTTGACAGGATGCCTAGCAAAGATCCTGTTTCTTGGTTTGCTCTGTTATGTGGTTGTGTCCAAAATGGAATGGCCAACAAGTCCATGCAAATATTTTCTGATATGGTAGCCAGCGATATCCAACCTGATGCCAATGTAATGGTTAAAATTCTTGGAGCATGTTCTGAGTTGGGGGTTCTTCAATTGACTTCTTGTCTCCATAATTATGTCATTAGAGGTGGGTTCATCAGCAATTCGTTCATTGGGGCTTCGCTTATTGACTGTTATGCAAAATGTGGTAGCTTGGAGGAGGCTATCAAGGTTTTTGAGAGATTAACAGATAAAGATGTTATTATCTGGAGCTCCATGTTTGCAGGCTACGGAATTCATGGGCAAGCTAGGGAATCAATTAAGTTATTTCATCGTATGGTTACAGATTCCACCGTGAGTCCTAACAAAGTTACCTTCCTCTCAATATTAGCAGCTTGTAGTCACGCGGGTTTTGTCAAGGAAGGAATTGAATTCTTCAACATAATGTTTAATGAGTACCAACTGATGCCAGAATCAAAGCATTACGCAATTATTGTTGATCTACTTGGACGAACCGGAGAATTGGACAAGGCTATGTGCCTCATTAACCAAATGCAGTCAGGGGTTGGAGCACATGTATGGGGCGCCTTGCTTGGTGCCTGCAGGATTCATCAGAATGCAGAGATTGGAGAAGTCGCTGCCAGGAATCTTCTCCGGTTAGATCCAGATCATGCAGGCTATTATATCCTGTTATCAAATGTGTATGCTGTTGATGGGAAGTGGGATCATGCAGCTGAACTTAGAGGTTCAATTAAAGAGAAAGAATTGAAAAAGATAACTGGCCAAAGTGTAGTTAGATTTTAGGAATGAGGTCCATGTGTAAAGAGAACATCACTTTTGTCACTTCAATAACAATCATATATCAACAAGTATTTGCTCAAGTCAGAGCATGAGAGGATTATATCCTTCTATCCTTAATTAGGCGTCTCAATTTCAAACCCAGGATGGAGAAATTCTCGATAGGAAGCTTTTTTCTATTAGCGAGTCCTACGCAGTGTAAACCCTAATTAATCGGTGCCAATTGAATTTCACATACAGTTGGTTATACAAATAATTTGCTCGAATCCATAAAAGTAGCCTCACTTTTCTGCAAAATTCCTCCGTTTTACTTTTTATTTTTCCGGCAATACTTGTGTAACAATTGTGGTTGCAACTGCTGGAAGTTGTCATGGAGCGGAATACGGAAGATGCCTAAGGTTTACTATATCTACCAAGCTTCGTCTCAACCCACTTGTAAGTTGTAACTTGTAACCTTCAACAACTGTTAGAAGACGATCTTTGTAAATGAAGTAAAGACACCAGACATATCGCTGCTGTTTGTTAGCTCTTCACCAAGACGTATTCTTGGACTTGTTTCCATGATGGTCAAAGGGGGTGGGCTGAAAAGCCAAAATTATACCACCCAGTTTCACAATAACAGAACCAAAAATTGGCCATAACAAGTCAGAATATACACCATAACCCATCCACCAGAGAATTAATGGATCTACCAACTAAAGATAGAGAAACTAATAAACGATACTGATCTTATTCACCATTGAAGGCAAGCAACGAGAAGTAAAAACCGTCATTCTACAAAGGCATCGGCAATTTAAAGAACCTATGTATGGCGTTACTTAAAGGTACCTGTAGCAATCAGTTGGCACATCATATTTATCAGCTCTTTTAGACTTGCTGGGAACGAGCAAAGGAGCTCATCTCCATTGTCGAATTATACATGGCATTTAATTCACTCTTTAATATACCAAATATGTAAGCATTTTCAGCTTCAGCATTCGAGATTCTCTCGAACATTATTACCTTTCTATAAAACCTAGATGACCAAAAAGTATAGTCTTCAGGATTTTTCACCGTGACTTCTTGTAAAAGCCATAAGCCACAGCAACAACAGCCACTGCTCCAACCAAACCCATGGCTGTGAGTATTTCACGCTGCTCCCATTTGCCGAACCAGTTTGAAGCTGTTCCCTGCCCCTTCTTGTTCTCTTTCTCCTCAGCACTTGCATCTCTACAACAAGAAATTCCTGCCGCACCTTGGCAACAGCTAAAACCAGTTACATTACTCTCCTGACTTCCATTTTCTAGAGGCTTCTTTTCTTCATTGATTACTTCAGGAACCTTCTGTTCATCCACTTTATTTGTTACCTTCTCATATTGTCCCATTTGGCCCCTATAAGAGACCAGAGTAAAATTGCATCACATCTGTGATTACAGAATTTAAAAATAAAAGCAAAATAAATTCATCCTTCACAGCAGTGCTAAATACGTTTCCTCCATTTGTAAATTTAGAGAGCAAAGAAGCATGATGTAAGTCACCAAACCATCAAATTGCAAATAGTAACCACATTGAAGAAGCGAATCCTAATAAAGGGGCATGGCTCCCCCAAGCAGTCATCATAGAAACTGGTCCAACAATATTGAAGACACATCTAGAAAATGGAACTGATTAAGATGATATAGCCTCATACAAGGACTAGTTGACAGTTGAAACATGATGAATTCTTACTAAAAGACAAATAATTAAGAACTAACAAGTCTCCCTCCTGACCAAATACAGAAGATGAGATGCAGAGAAAGGAATAAGCTCTGTGTTTCTGAAATTTAGTGGCCCAATGTATGGTATATATAATAGAATACTTTCAACATACAGCATCCAAGTGACTTTTTTACAAGGTAAATAATTTTATTAATAATGGGTAATCTCCCTACACAATTTCCAACTGATAACACTTAGGGGTCGTTTGGTGTGAAGGATAACACCAAATAGTCCCGGGATTAAATTACAGCGTCACTCAATTTATTGTTTGGTTGGCAAGGCCGAAATAACTCATCCCGGGATTAATAATTAATACCAGGATAAGTTATCCCTCACCTTGGGTGGTAAGTTATCCCAGAATAAAGTGGCTACGTGACAAATATATTCTTTGGAATTCTTTTTACACATCACTAGTCATATTCATAAAGGGTTTCTTTGTGAATAAATAATTTGTTCTTAAAATTTATATAATGCATATACCAAACACTCAATAAGAAATAACTTCATCATAACTAATCCCATCACAACGTATCCTATCACAACTAATCTCATCTTAACTTGTATTCAAACCAAACGACTCCTTAACCTAAGACTATCTCCTTTTTGCAATGGGAGGGGGATTACCTTGCCAATAGACCAAATAGTATGGAAAGACATCAACTTTTGCCACACTATGAGATAATCAGATAGCAAAAGTAAATGAGTTTTTTTTTTTTTTTGAAAAAAAAAATAAATATATACCAACCAACTCTTTACCTGTCTTAAAATCGGTGTTAAGCATAGGCACCCAACATCAACCAAATAACTAGGGGGAAACCAGCATAAATCCCGATAACAAGGGAGCCCTCATCTTCTGATACCCCCCTTATGCACTGTTAACAACCATTTCTTTATCCTAATTTTGATTAGAGACAGCCTTTTCTTACTTGATCAGTAGTAAGAGGAGTAAGTGAGTGATACTAAATAATACAAGTATAAAATTGTTCCCATCCTCCCTCAGAATGAAAGGATGGACAAAAATGGTATAGGAATAAGCATAATCGTACAATTAAAGATTAAGTTGAGTATAATCTCATAGTTGAAGGGTACTATATATATCTACCTAGGAGTTAAAACCATGGAAAACGTCAAGATATTTCCTCAAGATTAAGCTGTACCGTGTGGCAAACAGCACTGAAGCATGCAAAAGAGAAACAAAGGAGAGGACAACCAATACAAACCTCCAAAGTCGTTCAATGACTTTTCTCTCTCCAATATGCTCATCAAGCAAAACAGGTACCTCATTTGGTGTAACATAGCCATACCTGCATTACAACACATCGAGCACATACAATATGTATGTAATGAACAGTCTAAGGCAAAGCTTCTTTATTGATCTTTGACATGCTGCTTGGAATGTATGTTTTTCTTTGCAAAATCATTTTCCAAGATGGCTTAAATTGTTCAAAATCTTCTCACAACCAAAATGATTTGTGCTGAATGGAGAAAATGACCATTTCCTATAATGTATCACAACTCTTATTTTATTTCACTAGCTTCAACCAATATGTAACCAATGGAGTCAATATTTAGCACTCGAAAATATCAACCACCCACATGCCCCATCTCCTTTACCAGTATACAATAGCTTGCGAGGTAAGAGATTTTAAAAATAATTTATGTTCATGAAAATAACATTTTCTATCATAGTACCGTTGTTAGATTACAAATTGATCTGGAGGCTAGTGGTGAGATTCCAAGTAATCCTTTAAAGAATACGACTTACCAGTGGCCAACAATATCCCCATCCTTTCCTGAACTGAAGATTATAACATTACCAGCATACTTGTGGCCACCAATATGGGAACAAGCTGTCACATGAACTTTGTCTTTCAAGCCCTTGGACTCGATCATCTTGCTAAATTCCTCAATTAGAACTGGTCCGCAAACACCACATCTTCGATCACGAAGATTATGGGCACAGACAAACACATAAGAACCACTTAGCGACTCCTGCAATCCAGAGCTCCAAGGATTTCCATTGACAATCACATCATCAACAAATGCATCCACATCTGACTCCTTCAAATCCCTTCATCACAGAAACAAGGCTTGAATGCAAGACCATGAGACCCAACAGATCCGGACGAATCCGACAATGCATACACGTTTAGATCGACATTTTGAAGCTACCAAACAGAAAGCATGTAAATTAAAAAAGTAACTTCACTGTGGTATCCACTAACCGTTTTCTTCTTAAATATCAGAAAGCTTAGATCCAACTAATAGAGTCAAGCCAAATTCATGAATCTTACTTGTCATTTTCTCGTTTAAAATTGAATTATTTTGTCAATCATGCCGCAATGCATGGAATATGAAAGGAATATCAGCTTTCTTCCGCTTAATGCCAAAGTTTAGAAAAAATGAATAAACAAATAAACTACCTGTATTTGATCATTTCAGGAAAAATCAGAATATCCCCATCTGATACTTCCATGTCATCACGGACTTCGCATATGGTCAAAAGAGTCTACAGCAAACAATCACCGAAAAAATCAATCAATATCAACTAAATCTCAATATCAAATCATTTGGATTCACTCTAGCAATAATCACAAAGCAGACAACTATTCCATTAACACTTAGAAAACTAGCAATGTCAACCTATTACATTTAATTCGTTCTAGACATTAGCTCAGAAGGACACAGCAATCACAACAATGAAGTCTCTCCTACCATCGACTGACAAGAGTAATCAGTAATAGAAAACCTAACCTTGATTTTGATGTCATCTTTACGAGATTTAAGAGCAGCAGAGAGTAACTTAGGAAGCGGATCGGAGTCGGAGGCTTCAAGGCGAGCAGGCCAAGTCTCGTGAGACTTGTAACAGAGGAACAGATGACGATCGTAGGAGGCAGCAGTACCCGCGAGTTTACTCTCATACATCTCCGAACGTTGAAACCCAAACTTGACATCATCATCGTCGGCGGTAGCAGCAGCAGCGGTGGAGAAGTTGTCCGGTGTTCCTGCCATGGCGTTAACTAGGGCTCGCGCAGATAAGCGAGTGAAGGGTTTTGAAGAGAAGTGCAAGCAAAATGTGATTGACGAGGAGAGAGAATGATTAAAAGGCATGGGAAGCTTGCAAGACACACAATAACTTGAGATTTAGGAGGAAATCACATCCTTGACAACGACCAATTTTCCAGCAAAATTACATTAAACATACAGAAAAATATGCATTCATATTTTTACTAAAACTAGTCTTTGGGTGATCAAAGTGGAAAAATTTAATTTAATTTAATTACTCACTTCGTCTCAAATTAATTAAATTTTTTAATTTTATTTTTAATGTTCAAAATATTTAAATTGTTCAAAATTCAAAGTGAATATTTGAAACTTTTTACATAACCTTTCATTTATTGAACTTTTATATTTTCTAAGAGATAAATTACATTACATATGTATGATTTTACAAAGTGTAGTTGGAAAATATGGTGTAAATGTTGTCTTTGAATGTTTTTCTTAATATGTCAGAAAATTTCTCTTTTGTGCAAGATATTGTAGAGGTTGTGTTT
>JAABOM020000049.1:27981588-27998804 GCA_011800125.2 Solanum clarkiae | reverse complement strand
AAATTTTGTACTCCTTCACTCAGTTTTTACCTATAGCATTTTACTTGTCCAGTTTAAAACTCAAAAAATAATTTATAATTTATTATTTTATACCTATTTTATTTTTATTGTCAAGTACTTCAATTTTACCAAGTTAAACATGGATGGACACGTAACATTAGAAATTAAGGATTGTTTAATACGCGAGATAACATAAAATATATCGAGATAAATTCCTATTGTTAACTAAATATAGTCTAAATTTTATCCCATCAAATTTGAAATTATGTTATCACTCCTCGTAAATAAAAATAAAATAATTTAAAAATTATACTTGTTAACCAATTTAATCCACGTACCAAACGATGTCTTACTAATGACGTGTTTGACTTGTGTTGCTTCAGGGTCAAAGCAATTCAAAGGAAGCTACTTGATTGTGCATATTTCCAAGTAACATTTATTGGCTTGTCATTATATATACTTTTCAACTTTAATAATCCATAATTATCACCTTTTAGATTATGGTTTAATTTCTACAGTTCATTTGATACGATTGGAATTCAGGTCCAAATTATTAAATTTGTCATAATCTGTACAGTGCAAAAAGCTTTTATATATGTTTATTGCTAACATTAGTCGCTCAGCAATGTATGCATTAAGTTGGTGAATTTTTTTTCCATTCGTTTGTTCAATTCGCGTACTCAAAAGGACTCGAACCTGAGAACTCTTATTTAAAAATAAAGGAGTATTTATCACTCTATCATAACCTTTGATGGTATTAAGTTCATGATCATGCTATTATCTCATAGGAGTTGAAGTTAAGTTCTAATAATTATAATTTAACCATATATCAGTTTAAGTGTAAAAATTTTATTTTGAAAAGGAAATTATTTTTACCTTCCCTCCTCTTACTATTTATTACTACCTCCGTCCCATAATATAAGAGCATCTTTCTATAATTATTTATCTCATATTATAAGGGCACTTACTAAATTAGGATAGAATTGATTATTTTTTTTCCATTTTACCCCACCATTAATTAGTACATTAATATTTTTTCTAACTTAATTTAATATACATTGACATAAATGAAGAATAAAATGATAAAGTTAATTAATGTATTAACGATTTCTTAATCATCATGTAAAATGAAAAATTTCTTATATTATGAAACGAAGAGAGTAGTATAAATTACAAAATCATTCACTCGAAAAGGAATAAAAAGAAAATGTCATTATGATTTTTCGAAATTGGGTAAATTCCATTTTTATTAGATTGAGTTGACTTTGAACTATTATAGATACTTTTCCCATTATGCTTTGCTTCTCTTTGGAAAATTGCACATTCTTGCCTTGTCATATCAGCATAAAAATAACTTTAATAGAAGCATATAGATATATACATAATAACTAAAAATATTCATTTCCAACTAACAATTGAAAACTTGATTCACCATGTGTAAGACATGCGACGCAACCCTTTCAACCATGATTTTTCGAGTCGAATATATTAACGGAGAAGGGAAAAAAGTTTGTAGAGAATTCAATTCAAAATTCGACATTGAAACTGTAACAGATTAAAAAAATTATTTTTAATTATCCTCCTTCTGATTGGTTAATTGGGAAAGGTGTAAGTTGTACTGTAGTGCGTATTTTTTTACTCTATATTATTTTAGTTGTTATGATAAAATTTAACATAATATTTTTAAAAAAATAATTAAAAATATTATTTGACTAATATATTAAAATTTTATCTATATACGAGCTTTTTGATTCTAGAATAATTAATGTTAAGGATGAAGTTGGAAAAAGATACTCACTTTGTTTAAAAAAGAATGACCTAATTTGACTTGACACAAAGTTTAAACGAATGAAGAAGACTTTCCAATCGAATGATCCTAAATCAAAACTATGTTAAATGTATCAAAATACTCTTTAATATTGTAGCCTTAAACATGTCAGGTAGAAAATTTAAAATTAAAGTTTAATTAAAAAAAGAATTATTCTTTTTTTAAATACATTAAAAAAAAGTAAATTATTTATTCTTTTTTTATATACATTAAAAAAAGTAAATTATTTTTTTTTTAAATACATTAAAAAAAAGTAAATTATTCTTTTTAACGAAAGAAAATAATTAATCTTGATTATCTAAATTGAGAGCTACAATGAAAAGGAGTGCTTATGAATGGCAGATTAAATTACAAAACTGCACTCAAGTTAGTAAAGTAATATTTAAATAATTATATCACATGATGAGAGACACCAAAATTGAACCGGGACAGGGAAAGGGGTATTTCATGTGCATGCACGTGAACCGGAACCGTCGCATGTGGACCGCCTGTCGTGTTCCTTTAATTTTATAAATATTCTTTTTATTATGGAAAAATAAAAGATGACCATTAATGTATACGCCAAAAGTACTCAATGAATAAACTAAGAACAAAATATAGTACAGATAAATTGCTCTACTTACAATTAAATTTTTATAACAGCATAGGTCAACCATCAATGGCAATGCATCCTTCACTTGCGGAATAATAAACACTCAAAACAAATCCTCGTATCGTCTGATCCAGAAACCCCAACACTGCATAATTGTTTTTCTTCCTTTTTTTTTTTCTATTTTATTATTGAGGTTAACCCGTTTGTCCGCATTTTGACTATTCTATTAAATTACTTCTAAATGGCAGAAAAAATCATTCAATATTTTTCTTATGTGTTGATAGGTCTAATAGTACTATTAGGTCTCATGCAACAACCACCAAAGCTAAATCGGACATCTGCCCATGCTATCCTAAAAAAAATTTGGATTACCTTGAATAATCATCATGATTTCAACACAATAAGATAGGATTAAAATGAGGACATCTGAGATAAGATGAGAGTGGCTTTGGTGAAATACAAAATGCGAATAGTGAGATTGACATGGTGCATGCATGTGAAGAGAAGATATACATATGCATCATTATGAAGGTGTGAGTAATTGGCTATATATATTAATTTTATGAAAAGTAGATGTAGAGTGAAATCAGCTCATTATAACAAGAAATGAAGCACTTTCAGCCTAGTAAGGACATAACTGATTATGGAGAACCCAAGGACGAGAATTTGGATTAAAAAAAATTGTGGAGAAAATAGATTAACATAAAAGATTAGTAGATACCAAAGCATTGCTCTTATAGTTGTTTGCCCTTTGATTTCTGTTACTATGTGTTACTCCTTTTTATGAATTTTATAAGACTATTTTTTCTTGAGCTTATATACTCTATCAGAAACAATCTCTCTAGTTTTAAGATAAAGACAAGGTATGCATACACTTTATTATTTCTAAATCCATTTTATGAGATCATACTAAATATATTATTGTAAGTTAGAAGCATAATGGATTTTGTTAGAACTCTTCGCTCTTAAATCAATATTACAAGTTCCAACTGCAGGTGAATATAAATTAGTCTAATCAATAAACTTCGAACACTTCGGAAGGACTACGGAGGATACGCAACCTAAAGCTCCCCATTCCTTCCAGAGCTTTACTTGGAAAAGTTATATACGACTACATATTTGTGGCTGAAAATTGAAAGAAAAGGGCTGAGTCACTCAATAGCCTATTTTGAGAAGAGAAAAAGTGTGGTTCATAGTATAAAATAATTTGCTTGAATAAATGGTATCATGACACGTGGCAAAAAAAAAAAGATAGTTAGACAGTGCCTGCTATCTTGAGGACCTTTTGTCTGCAATCAACTATACATGCTTTATGCTTATATCCCATCATCATTGTCATTGTAATAAGAGTATTCTCCCTATCATTCACCACCATAAGCTCTTTAATATGGGAAAGTTTCCAGTACCATCAACAAAAAAACATAATCGTCGTACCAATTCCCTTCTTTTTATAAAAAAATTCCCCCTCACTGGTAACATTCTCCTTGTTTTCCTGTACTTAGAAACAGCAGTGTATTTCTGATGTATGATCGAGACATAACAAACAACAACATACTCAGTGAAATTCCACATGTGGGGTCTGGGGAGGGTAGAATGTACACAGACTTTACCACTATCTCAATGATCGAGACATACAGCCAGAAAAATATCAAACCAGTTCATTAAGACACAGGCAATTCAATTAAGTTGTATTTCATAATGTATACATAAGGGTGAAGGGAAAGATAATCTACATAATGGTCAAGATTGTTCTAGCAAATTTTCCAAGTATAAATTTAAGATGTATCTTCCAGTAGACAACACATCAAGCCTCTTCTCACTAGGCTCGTATTTCCCTTTCCGAAGCTGATAACGATGAGTTACAGCTGAAATGGTGTAAGCTCGGCCTTCAATGGTTACACTCTCTCCGCACTGCAAGTTCTGTCATTGAAATTAACTTTATATTAGACCAGACACCATAAAACACTATACCCCAATTACAAAGGTATTGTTAAATGTCTGTCAATTCCAAAATCTTAGGTAGGCCCTATGCATGTAGCCAGTTCAATGAATTAGTGAAGCATTATTGGAACATGACAGAAAGGTCACATGTCTTTTGTATGACATGAATGTTGGATATACGAAAAGCATCTGATGAAGCGTGTGTGGCTAGCTTAGGTTCACGTCGAGCTAAGATGTGAGTGTTACATTGGCACACGAAAAGCACAAGCTTTATGAGTAGTTCTAAGTCTTGATGAAACTGCCAATAGTGTAACAACAACATGAATAATAGAATAGTGGTTGCATGAACTGGTGAATCACTTCTTATTGACTGTATTTTCTGACACATGACCTATGTTTCTACATTCATCTTTTTGGGTGAACCAAAAAGGGAGAGAATAAACAAGGAAAAAAAAAACAGGTCCAAGGTAAGCAGGATCAAGAACTTCAAATACACAAAGAGGTTGATGACATTATATTCAGCCAGCTGAAAATTCAGAGCTACCAATCACTTTTAGGTTTTTCAGTGAAACAGTTAACACTGTGATTTATTTCCAATTTTATGGATGTCCCCTAAACCAAGTGATTTTGTTTCTTTTGTTCTCTTAAAGAGCAGAACAAGTACAGCCACCTCAAGGATGAACGATACAGGAGGTTTGTATTTTTTCTACAAGGTAAATAATCTTATTAACAGTGGGAACAACACATAATTTTTGATAATAGAGGTTTGTTCATCTTCAAAAAGGAACCTCAGAAATCAAAATCTGCTTCTTGTGAAAAGATATAGGGCGATATATATCCCTATTAATGTCATATATCTTCGTCTTGCAAATCAGGCACATGGTACACATGACCTAGCCTTTGGTTGAACTTCTTCCTGTTTAACCTTAATGCAGGCTACATGGTTCAGCCCCACCCCTGGTGCATTCAGCGTTCCAAAGTTGGAGCTTCACTAAGGAACAATATCATATTACTTCCTGCCCTATTTATCCATAGGACTCGTTCAGTCATCGGGATAATTATGATGACATTGTTATCATTCTGAAACTTGATTCAGGGAAGGAGTCGAGGAGAATAATTACTCTGACTCACACCTATCAAATACAGCTTCCTATGACTGGCTCTGAATAAAGGACCAGCTAAAGGGCCCAAAAGAAACCATCTAGATGAATAAAAGACGATTAATAATTGAATTAAAGAAGCCTCAGCCTTCACATCCTAAACAGAAAATATCATCAGCTAGGGATAGGAGTAGACCAAAAAAGTATTGGAGAGAGGGTTTAAACAGGATATGGAGCAACTTCATATCACCGAGGACATGACCTTAGATAGAAAGGGAGTGGAGGTCGTGTAGTAGGGTAGCTGACTAGTAGGGGTAGGTAGTTGTTTTGATTTGTGATGGTTAAGGCTTATCATACGATTAGCCGTGTCATTATAGTTGTGTTGTTATTGCTTTTCGATAATTTGCTACTTTAAATATTTTTCTTGCAGAATTGACATTGCTCTACATTTTAGCCGATATTTTATATCTACTGTTTCTTTCTTCTTCATTTGGGGCTTATACATTTGAGCTGAGGGTCTTTCGGAAATACTCGCTTTATCTCCATGAGGTAGTGGTAAGGTCTACATACACTCTACCCTCCCCAGACCCCACACGTGGGATTTCACTAGGTATGTTGTTGTGGTAATGCATTGAGGCTTGAACAAAAGTACAAATGCTTTGGGCAAGTGTGCTGATGCAGCCACGACAACCCTAGCACTGGAAAGCAAGCATATCAGGCATCTAGCTTTCAGTTTTCTGATCTGGGGCCTAAGCAAAGATTTGCTAAATGCGGGCCCTTCAATCAAGTAGCAGCCCAACTTTACCTTTTCAACAACAAACGAATCGAGTTAAGTTCACCTATCATCACTAGATCAACTCTTCATAATACTAAAGCCACAAGACTATTTTTGTTAAAGTAAATCACTAAACTAACTATTAAAAACACTTAAGCCACAAAACTAGTTTTTTTATAACCGGGGTGTCTGGATCAACTTTCGCTCGACTACTTCCATGAGTTACCTGTTGCCTCCACCACCACAAGCACAGGTACCGGGTAACTCTATCCACCAAAGGTGGACAAATAGGAAGAAATCACCAAGCGTTTTTTGCCTCTGCTGGAAATTGAACCCGACACCTCATGGCTAGGTAGACTTTACTGTCAATATCGTTAGTCTAGTGACTTCACCCAAGTAGAAATGCTAAAACCTAAGTCAGTAGTTCTTTCCATATCCTGCCAGTGCTATTTCACCACATATTTTACACTTCCCTGTAAGTGGAAACACTCTCCTCATCTTCTTAAGTGGCTGCACTTGTCCACAACCCATTTAACTTTTTTGACAAAAGTGACAGTGCACAACTCATTGGACTCTACTATGATATCCTGCTTTCTCTGTTTTCTACTGCTGTTGTGTTGTGTGATTCCTCAAATTGCAATCCTTGCAAAAGGAAGTTAGGAATTAGAAGGAAGGAAGCTTTTCATATCTTCTGTAATAATTTTGACATATTTCTTTATTCCCAAAATTGACCAGTTTACTTCTTGAAAATTCAAACAAATTCTTCTTTGAACACGATTTCGAAAATAAAGACTCAATATCATCTGATTCTTAAAAATTGTATGTAAGTATTGATATCTGCAGTTTATATACAAAATTTATCCTTGCAAAAATAATGTTGAAAATGAGACCAAAACTTGGTCAGTTTGACCACTGTGAACTGAATCGCTTCAAGTTTTAGGTGAAGGGAATCGTAAATGATTGGCATTAATGCACAACGGAGAACTGAATCAGGTCAAGAATGGGCAAAGGAAATTGTAAATGATTGGTATGAATACAATAACGTTGTTGAGTGCTTTGCAAAAATATAATCTCAAGTTATCCACAACCTAAACAAAGAATTCTCAAAAGAGACTGATTCATGTCTAGTATCAACAAGTTGCAGAGTCACAGACTTCCACAAAGTTATATCACCTTCATCAATAAATAACAGAGAACTGCATCTTTGGACACATTTATACAGGTCTAATATACGTGAAGGCATCTAATCCGAACAAATCTCACATAAGACCATTTCTCACCAATATACCAGCATCTTCATTCAAGCAGGTACGGAATGTGGGACACTTTCACAGGAAGCCAACTTGTGCACCTTCAAACATCTGCCCTTTTTATATGTGATGCATGGAAATTCACCCATTACTCGGCATTCAGCAAGAAGACACATTTTCACTTGAAAATTTTCCCTCTTAGTTTTGGTTGTTTGTAAGCAAAACTACAAGCATTGTGGGTAGATTGTATAGACTAGTACCGAGAGTATCATAAGCTTAGGGGTTTAATCAGAGAGATAGCATCCTTAAGCTATAATAAACAAAGGGTTCTCATACTATTATCCTTAATTCTAGTGTAGCTCATGAGCTATGACTCATGAGTTATGAGGCACAACGACGGTCATAAATCAAAGCAACCAAATCCTGCAGGGACACCAGCACAATATTTGCTCTGTGGACAGTACGGGTATTTGGAAGGGAATCAACCCAAATAGAGTAATGGGAACGAACATAGAGGATTCATATAGTTGACACTTCTTTTAGATATTGTATCCGCACGTACATATAGCTGACGCTAACTAGTTTGGAGTTTAGGCATGTTAACACCCATACGAACGGAAAAGGAACATGAACTAATCCCAAAACATGACCAGAAGAATCCCATGAAACAAATTTAAGACATTCGACAAAAGCCAACGTTAACTCCACTAAGAATGAAGACGGAACCATCTAGCATACTGAGCCCAAAATACACAATCTTCCTAGTAAAGCCCAAAATACACAATCTTCCTAACGGCTAATCCAATCAAATGACAAGAATTCCAAAGTAAATAAAGCTCTTCACTAATCTTCCTAGTAAAAGCAAGATGTCATTTGGCCTTCTAACTACAACAACCAGTGTAATCTCACAATTAGAGTCCGAGGAGTGAGGAGGGTAGTGTCTATGCAGGCCCTCATGCATTCGGCCTTTTAACTATACAAACAATAATACAAAACAGCAATTGCAAGAAAAAAAAAAGGAGCATTTGCATAAACATAATAAGTATAACACCAATCGAAAAAATAAAAATTGGTTTGAGAAAATGATTCTTACAGAAGGGAGGCAACGTATGCCAAGGTTCTTGGGAGGGGGTGAAATTTCAATGACTTTATATGGTTGAGGATTTTGACTCTTATCTTTCTCCTTCTTTCTGCAGTAAATTTGGTGCATCTGTGACTGCAATTTTACTAATAATATCAAACCCCATACGCTTAACAACAAAAAAAATGAGATTACAGAGTTTGATTCATACCTTTAAGAATGAGTTAGTGTTAGAAATCATTGCCATTTCCTTATCAACTTTCTCCTCCCACCTGCTTCTTGTCGAATGCCCTGATTGAAAATCAAGATTTTTTTATTTTGGTAGGTCCAGTTTCTTCCTCATTATTTTCCCTTCACTCACCCTAAAAAATTGGAAAATAATTTTTTTTTTCGAAAAAAATAAAAGTTCTATTGAGGTGATTAGATGGACTGTGTGGTATGGTGTGTTAGTCAATTAAAATATTACACCTTTAAAAGATGTTTTTTTTTCTACCACACCTTCAAAAGATGATGAAGTTAACATAGAATGTTTAACTGGACGCGCAGGATGTCCTAAGAGTGATGAAATTAATATACCATGTTCAAATGAACCTGCGACGTATATTAAGAGTGATAAAATTAACAAAGAATGATCAAATGTTGTATGGAATATATTAGGAGTAATAAAATTAGAATAGTAGTAGGTTTTATGTTGGGCAAATGCAAGAAGTAAGAAAAGATAATTTAGCCATATGGAGAATAGTAAAGATGTCCCAATAAGGTGTTTTCCTCAACAACAACAACAACATATCCCAGTGCCTCAAAAGGCTTCCGTTCATTGCGAGGTGAGGGATGGTCGGACGTACGCAGCCTAACCCATATGTTTAAAAACATAAAGCGGCTGTTTCCAGAATAAGGTGTTTTCCTCATTAGTCTTTTTTTCCATATCTAGAGCGAGATTTTTAAAAAAATAACCTTTCTATATTTATGAAATAATAGTTAGGTCTGCTTACATTTTACTTTTTACAGACTTCACTTATGAGATTCCACTTGTTATTATTTAATTTTCTGAAGTCCATAGTAATTGTAAATTTAGTACTATTGCTTGGTTATAAATAATAAAGTATATAAATGGCTAAGAATTAGTCGTAGTTTCCATTATTGATAAGGTTAAAAAAATGTCCACACGAATCTGCGAATTTGCTTTTGTTTTGACACTCCATTCCACCAACGGTTGGGTTCGTTCCAATTGTGTGGCTACGGGTTTACTCCGTTTTTGTCACGTCCACTCATTACTCCATTTGTTTAGAATGATTTTTTCTATAGAAAATATCCCAATGGAAAGACGCTACGACATTTATGGGTGTGTTTAGAACCAACATAAATATTTTTTCATGAAGAGTATAATTTACAAATGAATAAATTTCCTACTAACATTTGTATAAATTTTTAGATAATTACTATAGAACCCCAGAAAGCAGAGGTGGAATTTTTCTAAATCTTTTAACACCTCTTCTCAAGTTAAACACACACAAAGATCATAACATAAAATCATCATTTGTTCGTTTTACACTCACTAGAATAAATTAAAGCAAATTTTAGTCCTTTACTTCAGCAAAATAGCCCAAAGAACAAAAAGAGAACAGAGATACAGACATTGGCACATAAACTTGACAATGCGCAGTGGATTCTCAGCACATTCAATTGCTCGAGGATTGCAGAAAACTGACAATGGATGAATTATGTTCCTAGCAAATATTCGATATCAAAGACACCAGTATATAGATTAACACAACTAAAATTTTTCAATTAAAAATCGAGGGGGGAAAAAGATTTAAGCTCTGGTCATAAGCTTAATATCACCAAGCCAGAGACAATTGCTTCTTCAACATATTTCACCTTCTATCTCCCATAAGGGTGATATCTGCCAGAACCAGCACCGCCATAGCTTCCCCTACTACTTCCATATATTGAACCTCCAGTACCATCTCCTCCATACCCACTGCCAAGACCAGCAGCACCATATCCACTGCCATATCCGCCCCCGCCACCACCGGCACCATATCCTCCATAACCTTCAGCTGGTACTCCATAGCCACCACCAACATCGTAGCCTCTACCAAAGGCTCCACCACCATAACGGCTAGAGTACCCAAAAGAAGCCTCCTCCCTGAAGCCTCCTCCGTAGGCACCACTGCCACCATATCCTCCATATCCACCCATTCCAGCTCCACTATATCCACTAAATGCACTGGATCTACCACCATAGGGGCCACCAGACCTATAAGGACCAGCACCAAAGCCAGTGTCTCCATATCCACCATAAGAATCTGAAAATCCACCACCAAATGCAGCTCTCGGATGACCTTGGCGCCTGAATGGGGCTGGCTGTGGCGCATTAGGTCTCTTAGGCTCAGCCTTCTTGATTTCCACCTATTAGCCAAATTAAAAATGGAACCCAAATTAGGTTAACCAAGCCACAAAAGGCTATCGAAAATAACATGGTCATGCATCAGATGACTGTTCAACTACTATGAGCAGAAATCATATCAATTATTAATCATTTTCAAACCAATTGCAGCAACTCAAGCATCATCACTAAAATTATAAGCTTGTATGTGCATGTTCTTTTGATGACAAGGAAACTGCAGCCACCACTTTTTGGGTGAACACAGGGCAACCCGATTTCTGTGCAATAGCTCAGAAACCAACCAGGAGAGGCACACTAGGCAAGCCCCATACAACAAACCCAACCCAGATGACCAACCCCCTGTTGTCGCGCGGCATGGGGTTCGAGCTTGAGACCTCCATTATGGGAATCCTAAGCTGCTTGTATGAATATACAAAGCACCTCAACTTCTTGAGCCTCAGTCCAGTTAAAGAAACTTCAGCATCTTACTCAATGATGAGTTTGACAAAAGATACAAAAGTAGATGGCACAATGAACATAGGCATCAATATTTTGCTGCCCAATACGTAGCATTGGTTTTACATTGGATAGTTTCATTCAATCTTTTCAAGAAACAGGGAAAAAAACAACTTGCCTGGAGGCCTATAACATAAAGAAAAAACATTATAAGCACATATATTTGAGTGCAACATGGGAAACAAAATCACATTCAAAGAACACATAAAAAAGCTTGATAACTTTACAAATTACAAGTTTTACGAAATAGTGTAGAAAAAGTAGCACGTCTTAATTGGAACACACTATGGCTATGCTGACCTGAGTTCCAGCAAAATCAAGCCTGTTTCCATTAGCCAAGATATCCTCAACTGATTTTTCTGTGTCAAAAGTGATGAATCCAAAGCCACGAGAACGATTCGTAGAATGATCGCGCATGATTTGGTGCTCTTTCACCTCTCCAAACTTTAAAAAGAAGTCCCGGAACTCATCTGAAATATACAATGCAACTTAATACCACTTGTTTCAGAAGAATCCAACTAGTAAGAAAGGGATCAGTTTCTAGCTACAGAAATATAACCTTCACTAATTGTTGTTGGGATGCCGCCCACAAAAATCTTCTTTGTCTTGAAATCTTTTGAGCTGGAACCTCCTCCTCTAGGAATGGTTCGCTTGATTTCCACCTGACACAATCAAAACATCAGCATGAGGTCCCACAATTCTTCGATCCAGAATAAAAAGAAGAAACGAAATCCCCAAGCTACTAATTATAAGAATAAAATGAAATATAAAATGCAGATGCGATCTTACTTGCTTTCCATTTATAACATGGTCATCCTCAATGACTTTATCAACAACAGAGGGGTCAGCATAAGTCACAAAACCAAACCCACGTGGCTGTCCTGTTCGCCTCTCCTTCATGATCACAGAGTCAATGATTTCACCATATTTACCAAAGTGCTTGACAAATTGTGCTGCAGATATGCATGAAATATTAGAGGCAGTAAAGAAAGCTAAGGAAAAACAATTTGGCGAAGATGATAATCAACAAACCTGAAGTTGTCTCTCTTGCCAAGCCCCCAATAAAAATCTTTCTGCATGGCCCCAAATCCGTTGATTAATACAATAACATAAGCAACTTGATTAATAGGATAACATTCTACAGAAACAGTGAGGCATGCCCAACCAACAACTAGTAACTCCTATGAGGAGAACCTCACAATAAAAGAAATTGAAAAAATCCAATACAAATCAGAATAAAAGAAAACATGAAAGATGTATTTCCAACTCTCCTAAGAGTAATTTAAAAGTGCTGTCAAAATGAAAAGCGTAGCCAAAAAAAAACAACATACCAAGTGTAGTCCTAAAAAGTGAAGTCTAGAGAGGGTGGAGTGCAAGAAACAACAGATACTAGCAAAAACAACACATAGTAATAGAGAAGTACTATAACAAAACAATATGATAGTCTAGATACAAAAAAACTACAAGAGCAATACATACACAACTACTAAAATGGATGAACAGCACAAAAATTGCACTCCCATCAACTAACCTTCTACCCTAATCTGTATAGAGCAAAACTGTAAGAAATATAAGTGTAATGCAATGAAAAGTTAACACAAACATGAATTATAGGAACCAAAAAATTGAAAGAACAACTAAAGTCAAGTCCAAACGGCATCTTTAACTCTGTCTCAGAAGCAATGAAGAAATTTCAACTCTAGATCAGCAAGATAGTTATTCACCTTGTTTAGTTAAGAAGTAATACATCAATTTACTAACTACACTTATCGTTTTCTGTCGGCCCTCTTCAGTAACGAGCTTATAGGCTACCTTATACCTACCTTCAGGGATTAATCATCTCGCCTTAAACAACACCGGTAAGTTAATATCCCATAAGACGTAAACCCTAATAACAATGCTCAAAGAAACAAAAATAGCATGGGTCTTCAATACAACAAAAACGGTACAGAGTAGAAGGGAAAGGACAAAATAGTAAGAAAAAGTACCCAGGACTGGCACCATCCCCGCTAAGCGGCTGGGAAGCGCCGGCATCGTCGTCGTTTTGATGGTCGGAAGTAGTCCTTAGGTCGCCGTTAGTTTCTTCTTCCTCCGTCTTGATTTTAACACCATTTACAGTCCCATTTGGTTCGTCCATTGAGTAAGAAGAACACGAGGATGCTCTTCAATGAATCGGAATCGGTCCTCTGCGGCCTTCACCGGAAAAATATGCGGTTCTGATCTAGTACAGAATGTTGTCGGCGTCTTTATATACGTAAACCCTAGATAGTTTGATAGGAGAAAGTTGAATTTATAATTAATCGTCTGCTCTAATAAAAACAAAGCTTCATTTTAAACGCCCGATTTTTTGTCAGAAGATCTATTTAAGTACTTAATAGGAGTTTTGGCACGTTCATTGTGCAAATAGAAAAAAAAAATTAAAGTGAACCATTTTATTGTATAAGCTAGACTATGGGTTGTTTCTAAATTTTTGTGAGTAATTTAAAATGAAAATAGTTTTTAAAAGATTTCAAAAGTTCTTTAAGAAGGGTGAAAATCTAATTTTCCTAAACTAATGGGGATATCTAATGGACGGTTTGACAAAAATTGAGTAAAAAGTTGGGGGCTAATTTCAAATATATATAATAAAGAATTAGTTGATAATAAATATATAATCATGTTTTATTTATATAAGAAAAGCTAAAAGTTGTATGAAGTA
This sequence comes from Solanum clarkiae, assembly GCA_011800125.2. NCBI lineage: Eukaryota > Viridiplantae > Streptophyta > Magnoliopsida > Solanales > Solanaceae > Solanum > Solanum clarkiae. The sequence goes on along the minus strand of JAABOM020000049.1, from coordinate 27,984,634 downwards.
TACACTAACTATTGCTTACCAATATTTATAGAATAAATGCGCTGACTATATAATATATATTAGTTTTACATAAATATACATTGATTATACATTTAGACTCTATTTGGACATGTTAATAGCCCACATGGTAAATATATGGATCATAAAGGGAATTGCTCCTATTGTATTATCATATACTAGTGGTGAAGGCCCCTGCTAATATGGGTCCAATGTAAATTATTTTTAGTCTCAATTTATGGAGCATTTATAGATTTTTTCTATATATTTTTGAAAATATTGTAAAATTAGAATTGAAGCAGATAAAGAAATATTATGAAGTCGTTGAAGCAGACACATCAATACACAATTGTTTTGAAAATATTAAATTAAAAAACTCACAAATTATTTTTTGTTGGCTCACCAAAAGCCGCAATATAAGTTATTTTTTAGTCTCGATTTATGTGATGTGGATAGTTTTTTTATATATATTTTAGAAAATATCGTAAAATTATAATTGAAACAGCTAATGAAATCTTATGAAGTTTTGAAGCAGACATGTCAATACATAGTTGCCCTGAAAAGATTAAGTTAAAAAGCCCACAAATTATTTTTTATTGACTCACCGGAAGCTGCAATACAAATTATTTTTTAGTCCCGATTTATGTAACATCAATAGATTTTTTATCTATATTTCAAAAATTATTATAAAATTATAGAAGAAGCTAAAGAATATATTATGAAGTAATTGAAGTAGACACTTCTGTTGACATCCTGAAGGCGCAATGTCGTGACAACTCAATAAAAGAAAAAATTATAAAATAAAAGAATTTAAAAGGAAAAATAATTTAATTTTAGGAGTCGCCACCTAATTTTAAGGATAATTAGTAAACCAATTAATTATTTACAAAATAGTCCGCAAACCAAAAAATATTCAAGTAAGAGTTCAAGTTATTTCGAAGGGAAGGTATTAGCACCCTTCAGAATGCACAACCGTGGATCCCAGTTGAAATCATTTTTTTAAATTGAAGAGGAGATACATAATATAAAACAAGTATGATAATCACAAAATATACACAAACAATGAAATAAACAATAATATGAGGAACATTCTAATATTTGTCTAATGTCAATAATACACACAATTATGAATAAACAAAGAATAAACTAAAACTGTTCCGTCTTTTTTTTAATGGGAAAGACTTGAAAATCGACGGATAAATTCGTTATTGGCCAATTTAACATTTAAACACAAAATTGCATAAAACTAATGGAAATGAATAAAGATTAATACGCTACATCTGAATAATGATTCTACATAATAAAATAACCAAACAACAACAACATAAGCCATAGCAATACAAGATTCGAAAGAAGTACATCTAATTAATCTCACTAAATTAGAAGAAGTCACATACTAATGAAATAGAGCAGCAAAGCAATTGAATAAACAAATAAAAATAAAACACAAATAGAGAAGATGTAATTAACAGATTAGCCAACAATACAGTAATTAAAGAAATTAAATCAACTTAACAATATAACATGATAGCTTTAGACACAAAAACGTAAAACAACACTATACATAAGTAATTAGAGCTACACTAGACTTAAAAAAAGGAACAACGAACCACGTTGTCGGATTAGTAAGATAGATACAGATGGTTTTTCAGCCAAATTTGGAATCAAGTCATTTTTGAAGAGAAATATGCACTCGGTGCTTCTCGTCGTTGCCCGAAGCAAGAAGGTGAATGACCAGCAAAAACAATACAACAACAACAACATAACCAGTGAAATCCCACAGGTGGGGTCTAGGGAGGGTAGATTGTACGCAGACCTTACCGCTACCTCATAGAGGTAGAGATGTTGTTTCCTAAAATCCTCAACTCAAAGCCCATAAGCAGAAAAACCTAGATATGACCAGCAAAAACAATAAGTTAGGGAAATGGGCAATGGTTTTGGATGAGTGTGGTGGCTGATTTTGTGGGGGTTTCCGGTGACTTGGTGGGCTGTTTTCATAGTTTTTCGACGCGGTTTTGATGGATTTCTTGGGGCTGGTTCGTGGGCTAATTTGAGGTCCATTTTGGTGACGTTTTGCTGCTAGCTTTGGGGTTGTTTTCAGTGGCGATTGAGGTTGGTTTTGTAGGCTGATTTTGGTGCTATTTGGGACTAATTTTGGGGAGGAAGATGACTGATTTTGTGGAGTTTTTCAACGGGTCTTTGATAGCTAATTTGGGGTCGAAAATGGTATGGTTTTGTGTGCCGTTTGGGTGGTTTTCAGGGTTGTTTCACAGTGGCAAAAGAACGGGGTTTTGGGCTGCATTTTGTAGAGGTTTTGTGACGTTTTGCAGCAGCGATTCAAAAAATCTAAAATTATTGAATTTTAATCTAAATATTATTCATTCATACCTAATTATATACACATTTTATGTCAAAATTTAATGGGCTAGATAGATAATGGGCTCAGATTATGGGCTAATTGAACATACACGCATAATTATACCAAAACAACGAAAATGAATTATTATACTATGTTAAAGTTTAAAATTAAATTAATCAAAATTCTAATTAATATTTTAAAAATAAAAATGACTATTAAAATTAAATTAAAATAGCCCAAAAGTATTTTAAATTACTTTAAAATATTAACATAAAAAGTAAAAAAAAATCGAAGTGTTAAGTCAAAATTGGATGTCAACAACATCAATATCCAACTATTTTGAAAAGATTAAATTAAAAAATTCATAAAATAATTTTTATTGATCTCATATAATAAATGAGAAAAAACAGAAAGTTAAAGCAGACAAGATAATTAAAAATTGTTCAAGCAGCTAGCTGCGATCACAAGCAGTTAGTTATGACTAAAAGCTGCTACTGCCTGCTACCTTATTCTCTTGTTACGAAGTAGTAAAATAATAAGTAGTAAAAGTAATAAAGTAATGAAGTACTATTAAGAAAAGCTAAGGATTCTCAACTAATGATACAAAAAATATATGTATACTATTTTTTAAATTTCTTTTTTTTTTTTGAGTTATAAATATATAAAAAATTAGTTAATTTATAATAAATA
>JAABOM020000049.1:27971236-27981488 GCA_011800125.2 Solanum clarkiae | reverse complement strand
TAGTGCTACAACACATACTATTTTAAGAGATAGAAAATATTTCTCTTATTTGATTATGAAAGAAGCTAATGTTAATATAATTTCTGGTAGCACAAAATTAATTGAAGGCACTGAAAAAGCTAAATTAGTTCTCACCGGAGAAACAAATTTTGAAACATTATATTGTAGTAAGCCTCAAATAAAGTTATTAAGCTTTAAAGTCTATTTTATTTTTCTAAAATTTGTATCAAGTTAAAATAGAAGAAACAAATTAAAACAAGAGGGAATAATATAATTTTTCAAAAATGCTCAATCATTGCATAGCCCTAAGTTTATGTTGTCTTATCATTGATATTATTATGATTGTAGTGATAAAAATGTCCCACTAACACTGAGGTAAGTTTTATAAATTGGTTATTAGATCAATTATGTGGGCAGAAGAAGTAGCAGAAATAACTGAGATGACATGTGAGCATACTAGTAGAGAGAGAATTAGAAACGAATACATACAAAACAAGTGGGCAAGTATTCAAAACAAGATAGCTAACACCTCCAATATATGGTAAACTTTATACTGGGTATGTTGTTGTTCTTAGGACGTTGGGCAAGCATTCTCTCTACAGCACCGCACCACTACGGCACGTTACTAGTAGTGCTTCTTTTCCACATCTTTTCCAAAGTCATGAAATTAGAAGTTCTACATATATTTCAAATATTCCATAACACATTAAACTCAAGTACGCATATGAAGTTCGGAGAGCCATCTTCGAACAAGTCAACTGGCTTCTCTAATTTAGATTTCCAGTAGTGACATCAGCAGCATGTCCTCAACAAGGTCACTGCCTCAAACTTTCCACAATGTAAGAAGCATACAGATCCCTGTGATCACAACACCATGGAGATGAGTTCTTTTTTTTGTTTGTTAGGGTCGCGGGTAACACAGAATAAACAATCTTATAACATGAGAGAACTTTAAAGCACTGACATGGAATACTGGATGGCATCAACAGCTGCTTCAGCAGGAAGAAAGTCCTCAACAGCAACTGACTTGTTCTCATTCTTTTTATCTGTCGATAGAGAGTAAAGGATGTATAGTAGAAACAGAAGATGTAGAACCTAGCAAAGGTTGTCAAAAGCCTTATGCAAACATTTTTTTGCTGAACATATTCTCGACACCTATAAGAAATGGAAATGGACACCTCCTGGGGAAGCATATGAGACCAGAATAAATATGAAGCATTTCCTTCTTTATTTAATACACAACTAAACGCCATATAAGAGGATACAGTCTTCAAAAAAGCGACGGATTTCAGCAAGACGATGAGGAGGAAGCTCCTTGATGTCTTTGTAGTGGCGAAACTCGGGATCATCTGCACACACTGCTATTATCTTGTCATCTTTCTCACCCTGTAACAAAGCATTAACATCAATCAGTTATTCCATTTGCTAAAGGACTAACATTACACAACAGATGTTGTAATGCAGTCACATAAAAGGGAAATATAATTGTGGTGCCACAATGTCACACGCAACCAAGTTATTTGATCCGTATCTATCAAAATTTCAACTCTGGTTTCACTGTTTGCTCTCTTAAGTTTTCTATCAACAGCAACAATTAGAAGTTATCACCCTCATCAAAGTTGACAAAGGGAGAACTTATCAATGATATTCTAATCAAGTATTATTGAGCTCTCAGGTGAAAAATAAATATACAATAAAACTTGAAGGAAACAAAAAAACTATTTAAGAAAATTATAAGCAAATGGTTTTTTGTTCAGAAATTTTCACCATGTCCCAAAGTACATGAGGCAGAAAGTTTACTCTGTTAAAAAACCTTACCTGATCAATCATAGGCATCAATCCAATTGCACGAGCACGAAGAAAGGTACTTGGTAACACAGGTTCCTGTACAACAATAAGAGTACCCAGGAGTAAGGTTATACTGAGACAAGTAATGCAAGATTGGGCGTAAGGAAGATGTGTGTCTAGTGCATGTAACTGTGTAAATGGCGACAAACCTGCATCAGTACCAGGACATCCATTGGATCACTGTCTTCACAAAGGGTTCTTGGGATGAAACCATAGTTGTGCGGATAAACAACGGATGAGTACAGTATTCGGTCAACCTTTAAGATACAAGTTCAGCAATTCAGTTGAATGATTATCACAAAAGTGAAAACTAATAAATGAATTCAGAAAAACTGTGGAAGAGAAATAAAAATCACTGCTCAAGGTAGCACCTTTATGAGGCCACTGGCTTTATCAAGCTCATACTTGACTTTACTGCCTTTGCCTATTTCAACCACCTGCCAAATAAGTCTCAAGATTTTAGTTTGCATTTAACTTAATGCCATCCAGTGTAGTAATTGGGAGTTGGGACTACCCCTCAGACAGATAAGAACAGCTATCACGAAGATAATAATGGGTGTGCAAGCCCCTGTGAGATCACAGGTAGGATGCTATCATTTGAATTCTTTTCCTGCATGTGAAACTGCCAACCATTTTTGTATTTTTCCAGAAGAGAACAGTAGATTATTCAAAGATCACGATTGACTAGATACACACGAATAGTAAATCAGAATGCATAAATCAAAACACCTTGCTTTGCACTTAATAAAGGGGATCTTCTGGAAAGAATGAAAATTAAACATGCACTATATAACCAAAAAAGGGACAAGTACAGCCAGATAAAAAGGCTATGTTTGTAGCTCAAGTACCTTATCAATAATTTCAGAAAAGAATTACTGACAATCAAACACTTACACAGTTGAAAACTGAGGGTGCACCTGGTCCTGCACGAGCAGAAAAATGGATAAACGTGATATACTGATGCTGATTAAAAGGAAATTCACTGAATAGATTTTCTACTTCTGTTCTTGTTACAAGTATTGAATGGCTATCATTACCAATCTCTAGGTCATGCCAAGGATGAGCAGCAACAGATCTTCGTGACATGGATGAGAGAATTCTTTCATTAAGCATAACACGAGAGGTTCCTGAGTTTCTTCCGATCCCTTTTCCACTATTCTCAGCCATGACAAACTTAACAACAAAAAATAAAGCCAACAATTATTAGCATATATCAAATTGGTGATAATTCAATGTAAAAGTAACAATTATGATCAGAAATAAGAACATAAATTTCCGCCCATGGTTGTCAGCAATACAATTGACATGAACAAATTAACTTTTCACAAGCAAAGAAGTGAGTCCTAGATTAACCTACTGTCAGATTACCCTATGATAATGAAAAATCACAACCGAACTTGAACTTATGGAATTACTGAGTCTATTCAATTCCACTTTGCTTGAACGTATAGTTATGACCCCAAAAAGAATCAATTGATAAATAGATAGAGTATGCATTCAAAAAGGAGTAAAACCCTTAAAGAAGAGCTGAAAATAGGAAAAGATGGTAATATTGGAGTGAAAAGAACGCTAACCAATCCTAGGCACAAACAGCAATCCGTAGTAAAAGCCACTCGCAAAACCGACCCAGAAACAAAAATCTCACAAGAAACTTAGAAACATATACAAGCAAACTACTGCTACAATCTAATTGTAACCTAGAACCACACCCAAAAAGCAACATATAAAAACTTTAAAGAAAAGCTATATGCATTTGCAGATTAAATCAACCAAAACAAAAATCCATCAACTTACAGAAAGAGAATGGATGAAGGGTGAAGCAGAAGCGTTTCGCTTGAAATAGAAACTACAGTTGCTCACTATTTTCTTCTTTTGTTAGCAGCAATATATAAAACTTTTGCGGTGTGTCTGCGTCACATATTCACTTTCTAGCAAGAGTTTCCACTAGACAAGTCAATTTGCGTCGTCCGATCGTCAATTTGCTTTAATCCAACGGCTGATAGAGCTTATGGCGTCAACCCATTTATTTTATACTTTTTTCTTATTGGGAAATGAACTTTTTAGTACGTAGTAAAAGCAAAGGAACAGTGTCATAGGAAATACAAAAACCAATCAGTGAACGCCACGCAATTTCTACACATGTAACGACAAGTACCAAAATCTAGCGCTTACGAAAATGAAAAATTTAAAAGAATCTTCCCAAAATATTCTTGGATTAACAAATGGAAAAGTGAAGCTAAAAGTAAATTTTTTCCTTTCCTTTTGCTTTTTTAAAAATTAATTTTTTAAATATTTAAAAATTATACGAAAAATATTATGAATTGTAACTTTTTTTATATTAATTAATATGATAAAAAAAGAAAGTTAAAATTTATATAATTTAATTCTAAAAAATAAAAATTGTGACAGTTAAAAAAAAAGGATGGAATATAGTCACTATAAATGCATCATCTTTTTCCATTATACTCTTTCCTTAGTTTATACTTTATTTATTTAGATTTTGAAGATCCAGTATTTTATAAACTTTAAATAAATATGGTTATTAATTAAAGCCTTCCCTTTTTGCTAACCATAAAATGGAATCAAACAAAATCTTCTCATCAACATAGATACTTACTTAAATAAGGAAAGATAATATATGACAATTTTTTCTCAACATGCCTAATATTTGGGTTGTTAAATGGAGTAACAAAAAAAAATTAAACTAAAAAGTCCAATCAAACCAACATAAAAGAAATGGTATAAATTTGGTTTAATAATAAGGAAAAAGTCGACTAAATTGACATATAGACATGTTTATTGAAGGTTTTAGGAGTGATTTGTTTACTCCTAGAATTATTAACAATATAACTTTATTGTTGTACTAGACGTAGACAGGAAAGCATCAATAAAATAACACAATAAACGTAATAAATAAATCTGTCTTCAAGGTGCATAACATCTATAGCAACAGTAATGAGACATCCTAGAAACATCATGTAACTGGTAGTGAGTATTATTATACTTGGTTTGAGACCAATGAACACATCCAGGAGCGACATTAGTTATAATTAGTTGTTCAGAAATGTGAAACTTACAAGTAAACTAGAAATTCCATACAGAAATGTTGCCAAATTCGGGTGCTCAACCGATATTTGGACTGCAGGTTGTGTTTCAACAGGAGGCATAATTGGTGATGGATTAACTGTTGGTCGTTGATGCTTTGGCTGCTGACCAATTTCTGAGCAACTAGCACCTTCTTAAAAAAAAAAACAGATGCTGGGGGGATTAGTAACATGGATCACAATCCAACATACTATCAACTTCAAAAAGAGCAAGACATATTGCACAAAGTACCTGTTGATGGGTGAGAAGTGTTGGTTGTTGCAAGTGTTGCTCTAACTTTAGGAGTCATTTCTGGCTGCAGAGGACCAACAAAAGGAGGCTTCAAGAGTAGCAACAATAGATGTACAACACCACAATAGAAGTGCTTCACCAATTTTGTAGACCACAAGGTGAGTTTTATATGATTTGTGACAGAAAGCAAATGGCAGAGACATATAAATGAGACTAATTGCATATAGGTTCAGAAACACTTGCAGTATTTTGACTGCAGCAAGTGGAGTGCTTGAAACATTACAAATTCCTGGTGGAGTAGGCTGTGACTGCTTTAGGCAATTCAAGCATAATATGGATTGTGGAGCTCCTTCTGCAGTTAAAACAGGAGTTGGAGGAAAAGAGTTTCTTTTTTATCAAAATCGCGGCCTGATGGTTTTGCTAACAAAGGATATGTTGAAGGTGAGACTGAACATGGAAACAGTGAAGATTGGGTGAGTGATAGAGTGGAAGGTGTTGATAAAGCCCATGGGATTCCTTAATGGAGAAAAGGTGGAGGTAGTGGAAGAACTGGAAGCTGGTTTTAAAGGTGCAAATGGCCTTGAATGGATTCGTGGAGAAAAAGAAACATCTGAGGCAGCAGATTCCACTCTACTTCCAGTGCCACAAGAGTTTAGGGGAATATATATGGGAAATCGACTGCTGTGGCTTTGGAAATGGGGTAGATACAGTTCCTGTAGAATTTTCATTCGATAGAGAGTCACCCACTGCTCTTTCCACTGCAAATGTACTGGGAATTAAAAGATTGATCAACAGTTGATTGGTTAAATACTGGTGATATGAATGGCCTCATGTTGTCGATGACACCAAATCCCTGTGTACCGGAAATGCTAAATGAAGAACCAAATTTCTGACCTGAGAATTCACCCATGAAGTATACAAAAAGTTAATGAAATACAAAGTAGATTTCTTTGTTAGCTACAGATAGGAAACAAGTTAAGAATACCTTTATCACCTAGCTGGTAGTCCTCAAACCTCAACTCCTCCTGGCTTTTATCTTTATAAGTCTGCATTCCACAAATGGATTGAATTTTTGCACCCCATCAGATCCTATGCTATCTATCTCTGGAGTTGCAATGTATGATGTTGTTCTACTTCCTTTCTTATTAATACCAAATGCAGACTTTCCAAAACCAGAGATCTTGAGCAAAGGTGTTGTACTTTCTTTTCCTGGTTTGCAACTTTGGTCTAATCTTCTTGAGCAAAGGTGTTGTACTTTCTTTTCCTGGTTTGCAACTTTGGTCTAAAGATTTAAACACTTGGGATATCAAAAAAATATAAAGTAGGAATAAATAACTCCCTTTGTCCCATTTTACCCTTAAAGAAAATGATTTAAAGCCACACAAATATCTATCACTTATTTTAAAACAAAGATTTCGAAAGTCTTATTTTCTTTCTTAAGCTCTGTGCTCAGTCAAACTAACTCATATAAAATGGAATAGAGGGAGTAACATTTAACAAAAGATCAACATGGATTTCAGATCAATGTAGACCATATATTAATGCACATTGAACGGTATATAATTTTAAATGATCTAGATCATCTGCTCCAACACATCAGAAAATTGACAGTGAAGTACACCTTTGCTCCCTGACATGGATACTGCAGGCTGGCCAAAGGAATGGGAATCAAATCTTTGGTTGCCAAAGTTTGAGTTGCTTGAAACAAGAAATGAAGGAGCTCTTGGAGATCCAAGTATGTAGGAGTCAGAGACATTGGCATCCCTGGACCACAACAGAGGTTCATTGGACACGCTATTAACGTTACCATTTCTTTTCAAATGTCGATAAAGTGAATGAGCCCGGAGATATGTTTTGTGTTTGAACAGAAGTAGCATGCGTTGCTGCATTAAAGGCTAATGTCCCTGCAGTTAGGAAAGCAGATTGAATTGATTTGCAGATCACTATTTAAAGACTATAAGGCATCAATAGCTGACACAAGAAATCCCACTGAAATACTGTTGTTATTACCTTAACACTTTTGGAGAAGAATACAGTTCAATGTGCATAGCTACCTTCACAAGGAGCAGATTTAGCTTTTTAACCAATTCCTAAGCTGCCTTGTTGGTCTAGAAAAGTAAATATGATCTTTCCTTTCATGAAATTGGCAATATTAAGTGTAGCATCTATGCATGTCAATCCTCACCTGGTCCACAGGCGAGAAAGAAAGTTGTACTTAATCCATTTGGCAGAGAAATAATGGGAAAACATATTCAAAGAGTGTCTATAGGTCATCCCCATGCAATAGTTTATGTGGTCTTTCTTATGAGTGTGTACTTGGATGGAGACCAAAGAATTTTTTAAATCAACTTAATTACAGGAAGATATGCACATATAAAGGTAGCAATTAACATATTTAAAGAAGCACAATCTCAATCCGCTTGGGATGAATAACTACCTTGACAATAGGTCATCAAATTTTGAATATAGTCACTAGGACTTCAAAAGATTGCACCATTCTTTAAACTTTTATTGTTAGAAGTCTAAGGATAGTTTTTTCTAAGGGAAATTTAATAAGAATACTACTGGTATCCAGAGTAAATTCACAGTTTAATTACTACTGGTATTCCAAAGTAATTCGAGTGCACACAATATTATCTAGCCACAACCCAGCTGATCATTTATGGTAGTCCATGTACTTCCTCCATTATAATTTATTTGTCTTACTTCAAAAAAAGTGTTTCTTTCCTGTTTTATCAACTCTTTAATTTCAACTTTCGCATGGCATGATTTAAGATCGAATGATTAAAGAACATTTTGTTACATTCTACGTATCTTTGATTTAAGACCAAAAAATTCAAAAGTCTCTCTTACTTTCTTAAACTCCTATCAAGTCAAAACAAGGCAAACAAATTGACACGAAGAGCAATACCAAGAACTCTTCACAATAATAAACATGAGAAATTGCTGAAAGTAAAGCTTTCTCAATATATAAAAACAGATCTCCGTGTTCTCAAGTATATATCATGGATATGGAGAGGGAGAAATTAAACCACATAAACTATACATCAACTAACTAGAACCAACGTATGAGATCCACAAAGAAGCATAAACACAGGACCAAAAAGAAGAGAGGAGCATACCCAGATTCAGTAATCAAGAATGCAGAAAAGTGGATTGAAAAGTAGGCTGTTAATATATGAGAACAAGTCAAGGATATCTTTATCACCTAAATGGTAATCCCCAAACCTCAACTCCTCCTGACTTTCATCTTTATAAGTCTGCAATCCACAAATGGATTGGATGTTTGCTCTCCAAATGCTACCTATATCTGAGTTGCAATGTATGATGATGTTCTACCAAATGCTGACTTTCCAAAACCAGAGCTTTGGAGCTAAGGTGTCGTACTTTCTTTTCCTGATTAGCAAATTTGATCAAAAGATTAAACACTTAGGATATCCAAAAATATAATGTAGTTAAAAGTAATACTTAGCAGTACTTAATAAAAGCTCAACAAGGATTTCAGATCAATACAGAGCATATAGTTATGCACATCGAACGATATATAATGGTCTAGATTACAAAACAAAATTCTCCCTCAAAATGTTGATTAATCTGCTGCTCCTACATGAGAAAATGGACAATAAAGTAAACCTTCGCTCCCTGCTGGTTGGCCAAAGGAATAGGAATCAAATCTTCCGGGGCCAACGTGTGAGTTGCTTGAAACACCAAATGAAGGAACTCCTGGAGATCCAAGTATGGAGGAGTCTGAGACATTGGCATCCGTGGACCACAACAGAGGTTCATTGGCCACACTATTGATTTCTTTCCAAATGACCATGAGGTGGACAAGCCCAGAGATATGTTTTGTGTTTGACCAGATGTGGTATCCATTACTGCTTGACCAGATGTGGTATCCATTACTGCTTTAAAGGCTAATGGTCCTGCAATTAGGAAAGCAGATTGAATAGATTTGCTAATCACTCAAAAGACAACTACAAGCACACAAGCACCAATAGTTGGCACAAGTTCTGTTTCAAAAATAGTAAGCAATAACACTACCCCCACCAGAAGAAATCCCACTTAGGTATTGCAGTTATTACTAACATTTTTGGAGAAGAGTACAGCTCAATGTGCTCAGATACTTTCACAAGGAGCAGATTTAGCTTTTAAACCAATTCCAAACCCACCTCACTGCTCTACAAAAGTAAATATGATAGCTCACCTTTCATGAAATTGGTAGTATTAAGTGTAGCATCTATATTATATATATGTCAATCCTCACCTAGACCACAGGCAAGAAAGAAAGCTGTACTTAATCAGAAATCATGGGAACAACATATCCAAATAGTGTCTATAGGTCATTCCTATGAAATAACTTAAGTGGTTTTTTCTTCTTTGTGTATTTAGACAGAGATGAGAAATGGTTTTTCTTCTATGCGTATTTAGACAGATATGAGATAGCATTTTATGAAAAATTCAATTGATAAGACATGTTAATTATTCTGTCTTTTACTTTTTGTCATATCTAGTTTATTCTGCTTATGGGTTTTTGAGACGAGAGTTCCCAGGAAACAACCTCTCTACTTCTATGAGGTAGTGGTAAGGTCAGCGTACATTCTACCCTCCCCAGACCCCACTTGTGGGATTCCACAGGGTATGTTGTTGTTGTTGTTGTAAGACATGTTAATGCTTCAAAATCAAGCTAGAAACGGGGGCACTTCTCAACTGCAGAAAGTTGCATGGTGACTTTTTCTCTGAGAAAATTGCACACCCTTGGTTTGGATGTGTGATCAATGCAAGCTGAAAAATGTCATAACAAAAGTATTTACCACAAAAAGGAGATGAGTTCATTGTTCCAAACACACTGGAGTTGCTAGTCTGTTGAATTCTACCAATAGGTTCATGTTGCTAATGGACGAGCTCGAAGCTGTCAAAAGATCATCAAAAAAACAGGCAATCACTATATTAATTATGAGATCATGCAAGCTGGAAAATGTCATAGCAAAAGTATTTACCACCAAAAGGAGATGAGTTCATTGTTCCAAACACACTGGAGTTGCTAGTCTGTTAAATTCCTGATGTAGAA
>JAABOM020000049.1:27950510-27971136 GCA_011800125.2 Solanum clarkiae | reverse complement strand
GTCTTTTAAAAATATTTTTCGGTTTCCTAATTATCCTTAAAATTAGGTGGCGACTCCAAGTCTTTTCGAATCTCGAGGATTGATTCTATTCAAATCAATTGAATTTAGATTGATTCTCGATTTTTGAAATTATTTTCAATTTATTTTTAAAAGCCGATCATTTTTCGGCATAATAATACTAAAAAATAGATGATCAATAATATTTGTTCAGTTTAAAAGATTAATAAACATTCATCCATTTGTATCAATTTTATCCTTGCTATAGATACTATTTAATATTTAATATATTTTTCAAAAATATTTAATTTAATTTATATTTAAAGAGTAATGTCGCGATATTATCTTTATTATTTATTATGTTTAAAATATATATCAAATTAATAGTAGACATAATTATTATTGGACGAGTATCTCTTTTTATTATTTTATATTTCCAGCTAAACCACACCTAGAAAAGGTCAATTTTACTATAAAAAATTATAGATTTCCTTCTTATTACAAATAGAATTGCAACCACTAATATGTAATGTGGTGGTTAATTAAGTGGGTAAAGAAGTATCTTTTTTTGTGTGTGTGTGTTTAAATTGCAGTAAAGATAAAATATATTAGATGATTTTTTTCTCTCTTTTGATTGACAAAATTATTCAATACACGTAATATAAAAAATAACGAAGTTGTCCCCTCAATTGTGCTCATGCTTTGTACTATAGACTATAATAGTCAATTGTCAACTATTTTAGTTACTCATTAATATTATCAATATTACCTCAAAATAACAGAAAAAATTACATAGAAATAAACGTATTCAAATCTGAAATTAGTGTTCGTTCGTAACATTCGAATAAAATTTCAACTTACAATTAAAAATTTTGATTTCAAATCCAAAATCCTACTAAAAAGGTAGATTTTTTCAAAATTTGTGATTTTAAATTTTAAAAATTTAAAACTTGACCTACACAAGTGTAGTAAACAGACGTGACAAACTGATTATAACATGCATTAATATGAGTATTCAGAAAAAAATTTACCTACAATTAAGTGCATCAAGAAAAAATTAATTGGAGATAACTACCCAAACCAAGAGCTCGAATCTACAAATCAACCAAGAAAATTTGAACCAACAATTAGAAGTGTGATACCCTAAATTTCCACTGTCCTTCCACTGGATCATAAGAAACAAATTCTGCACCTTGCTCTACTGTTTTCTTAATAAGTATATCTCTGTACTTGTTCACCATTGGTCCATTTCTGTACACCTTCCCAGTCGATCTACTGATGCATCTGACATTAAGGAGAGTTATCTCAGCTGGCTTGTTGAGGCCTTGTCCAACTGGAAGCTTCCTCCTCTCATCCATATACACGATCACCTCACGATGATTGAACTGGACAGCAGAATCGAGATCAAGCTTCCGGACATCTGTTTCTCCCAAGAACTTGATGCTTCCATACCCATGTCTTCCTACCACAAAGTCCTTCACGCGGCGACAAAAACCAGCTTCTTCCTTCTCCTTTGATATCAACTCCTCCATACGAGGAACTGTGTAGTAATCAGCACGTTGGAGCTTCGGCATTATGCAATTCACAATCTTATATAGCATCTCTTCAGGATTTAACTTAGGCTTATCACCAACTTTGCCTCCGTCATGCATCCCTACATTTTTAACTGATAACGGATAAATGCAATTATATAGCAAGTCAATATGTATTAACTTAAATATACTCAAATAGATAACAAATGATAATCTTTCTAGTGTCCAAAGTCTTTTAAAGCACTTAATCTGTGAAGTTACTTGGTTCAAATTTGAACTATTAGAGATACAATAAGAAAATGGGATCTTAAGGGAGCAGATATAAAACGGAACTAGATATTAAGTACTCCACTAGAACATTACATATGACATTGCCTTTCCCTAACAATGACAATTGACTTATGCATCCATTATAATCCAGCTGAACCAATCAATGAAAGGAAGGAAGGCATGCATGCAGGTTCATTAAACGAAGAAAGCTTACTGTCCATAGATGAACAGGCCCCCAGTGGAAATCCTGTTGTAGGACGAACCCAGTCCCCTTGGATTTCGAATGATGATTTCAGTCCTTGGTACACCAGAAGCATTTTCTTTATCCATGGAAAATGGTACCTACATAAACAAATATTATAGTCCTGTTAGAAATTTTCCAGTATGGACTTTGTCCTGTATCTTTTTTCACCATAAGGATACCCGTACTGCTTTGCATATGATCTGTGTTTATCTCATTTGAATTAATCTTTTGGTCCATCAACCAAAGCATGCCACAAAAATTATACTTCTCACCTTTGGCTTATCACTTGTAGATTTGTGTTTCTGAAGTGGCAACTTATGCTGACTTAGAGATGAATACCGAATTATTTCATAATAGCATACAACTTCTGTTTTAATTAAACATAAACAATATGAGTTTAAAAAGCATAGTGAAGCTATAAAAACACAATCATGCCTGATGCTTTGAAGAGTTTGTTTGGAACTTGGACAACTATATTGATGCTTATATCTTATTGGAGAAATAAACCTACTTGATGTAATAAAATCAGAAGAAATACTATAAAGCTAAAGGGCAGCAACTAGACGCAGTTACATCTACCTTGACAGAAAAGCACCAATAAAACAATACAATAGACATAATGAGTAGATCTGTCTTTCAAGGTGCATAACATCTATAGCAACAGTAATGAGACATCCCAGACACATCAGGTAACTGGTAGTGAGTATTATACTTGGTTTGAGACCAATGAACACATCCAGGAGCAACATTAATTATAATTAGTTGTTCAGAAATGTGAAACTTACAGGTAAACTAGAAATTCCATACTGGATAGATGTTGCCAAATTCGAGTGCTCAACCGATATTTGAACGGAAGGTTGTGTTTCAACAGGAGGCATAACAGGTGACGGATTAACTGTTGGCCAGTGATGCTATGGCTGCTGACCAATTCCTTGTCCAATTTCTGAGAAACTAGCACCTTCTTTTAAAAAAACAGATGCTGGGAGGGTTAGTAACATGGATTACAAACATACTATCAACTTCAAAAAGAGCAAGATATACAGCACAAAATACCTGTTGATCGGTGACAAGTGTTGGTTGTTGCAAGTGTTGCTCCAACTTTAGGAGTTATTTCTGGCTGCAGAGGACCAAAGAACAGAGGCTTCAGGAGTAGCAAAAATAGATGTACAACATCACAATAGAAGTGTTTCACCAATTTTATAGACCATGAGGTGAGTTTTATATGATTTATGACAGAAAGCAAATGGCAGACATATAAATGAGACAAATTGCATTCAGAAACACTAAGAGTATTTTGACTCGCAACAAGTGGAGTGCTTGAAACATTAAAAATTCCTGGTGGAGTAGGCAGTGACTGTTTTACGCAATTCAAGCATAATGTGGATTGTGGAGCGCCACATTTCTGACCTGCGAATTCACCCATAGTATAAAAAAAAAGTTGTGTAATACAAGGTAGATTTCATTGTTAGCTACAGATAGGAAACAAGTTAAGGATACCTTTATCACCTAACTGGTAGTCCTCAAACCTCAACTCCTCCTGGCTTTTATCTTTATAAGTCTGCATTCCACAAATGGATTGAATTTTTGCACCATCAGCTCCTATCTCTGGAGTTGCAATCTCTGGAGTTGCAATGAATGATGCTGTTCTACTTCCTTTATGATTAATACTAAATGCGGACTTTCCAAAGTTTGAGTTCTTTTCAAATGTCAGTAAAGTGGATGAGCCCGGAGATATGTTTTGTGTTTGACCAGAAGTAGCATGCATTACTGCATTAAAGTCTAATGTCCCTGCAGTTAGGTAAGCAGATCGAATTGATATGCAAATCACTAATGAAAGACAACTACAAGGCTGATATAGCTGACACAAGAAATTCCACTGAAATATTGCTGTTAATACTAGCACTTTTGGAGAAGAATACAGTTCAATGTGCATAGCTACTTTCACAAGGAGCAACAGATTTAGCTTTTTAACCAATTCCTAAGCCGCCTTGCTGGTCTAGAAAAGTAAATATGATTTCCTCTTTCATGAAACTGGCAATATTAAGTGTATCATCTATGCATGTCAATCTTCACCTGTACCACAGGTGAGAAAGAAAGCTATACTTAATCCATTTGGCGGAGAAATAATGGGAAAACGTATTCAAAGAGTGTCCATAGGTCTTCCCCATGCAATAGCTTATGTGGTCTTTCTTTATGAGTATTTATTTGGACAGAGACCAAAGAATTTGTTGAATCAACTTAATTACGGAAGATATGCACATATAAAGGTAGCAATTGACATATTTAAAGAAGCAGAATCTGGATTCACATAGGATGAATAACTACGTTGACGATGGTTATCAAATTTTGAATTTAGTTACTAGGACTTCAAAAGATTACACCATGATTTAAAACTTTTATTTAAAAAGTCTAAGGATAGTTTTTTTCTAGTTTTTTTTCTAAAGGCAATTTCATAAGAATACTACTGGTATTCCAGAGTAATTTGCAGTTTAATTAGAATACTACTCGTATTCCAAGGAAATTCTGAGTGCACACAATATTATCTATCCACCGCCCACCTGATCACTTATGGTAGCCTATGTACGTCCTCCATTATAATTTATTTGTCTCGCTGTTCTTTTTGGTCCATTTCAAAACGAGTGCTTCTTTCCTGTTTTATCAACTGTTTAGTTCCAACTTCCGCATGACATGATTTAAGACCAAAGGATTAAAGGACATTCCGGTACACTCTACATATCTTTAATTCAAGACCAAAAAATTCAAAAGTCTCTCTTACTTTCTTAACTCATATCAAGTCAAAACAAGACAAACAAATTGAAACGGAGAGAGTATAGTACCAAGAACTCTTCCCGATAATAAACATGGGAAATTGCTGAAAGTAAGGAGAAATTAAACCACAGAAACTATTCATCAACTAACTAGAACCAACGTATGAGACCCACAAAGAAGCATAGACACAGGACCAAAAAGGAATAAGAGAGGAACATACCAAGATTCAGTAATCAAGAATGTTAGAAAAGTGGAGAAATTAAAAAGTAGGTTGTTAATATTGAGAACAAGTCAAGGATACCTTTATCGCCTAACTGGTAATCCTCAAACCTCAACTCCTCATGGCTTTTATCTTTATATGTCTGCATTCCACAAATGGATTGCATGTTTCCACCCCTGAGTAATGTGTCACATATCTCTGGAGTTGCAATGTATGATGATGTTCTACTTCCTTTCTGATTACTACCAAATGCTGACTTTCCAAAACCAGAGCTCTGGATCAAAGGTGTTGTCCTTTCTTTTCCTGATTAGTGAATTTGAGCTAAGATTAAACACTGAGGATATCCAAAAATATAATGTAGGAAAAAATAGTACTTAGCAGTATTTAATAAAAGCTCAACAAGGATTTCAGATCAATGCACATCGAAGGGTATATAATGGTCTAGATTACAAACAAAATTCTCCCTCAAAATGTTGATTAATCTGCTCCTACATGAGAAAATGGAAAATAAAGTAAACCTTGGCTCCCTACTGGTTGGCCAAAGGAATTGGAATAAAATTTTTGGGGGCAAAGTGTGAGTTGCTTGAAACACCAAATGAACTCACTCTTGGAGATCCGAGTATGGAAGATTCTGAGACATTGGCACCCCTAGACCACAACAGAGGTTCACTGGCCACGCTATTAACGTCATATTTCTTTCCAAATGTCCGTGAAGTGGACAAGCCCAGAGATATGTTTTGTGTTTGACCAGATGTAGCATACGTTGCTGCTCTAAACTCTAATGGTCATGCAGTTAGGAAAGCAGATTGAATAGATTTGCTAATCACTTAAAGACAACTATAAGCACCAATAGCTGGCACAAGTTCGGTTTCAAAATAGTAAGTAATAACACTACCCACCAGAAGAAATCCCACTGAGGTATTGCAGTTATTACTAACATTTTTGGAGTAAAGTACAGCTCAATGTGCCAGATACTTTCACAAGGATCAGATTTAGCTTTTCAACCAATTCCAAAGCCACCACACTGCTCTACAAAAGTAAATATTTACATGAAATTGATAGCATTAAGTGTAGCATCTACATTATATATATGCCAATTCTCACCTGGACCACAGGCAAGAAAGAACGCTGTACTTAATCATAAAACATGGGAACAACGTATTCAAATAGTGTCTATAGGTCATTCCCATGAAATACCTTAAGTTGTTTTTCTTTTGTGCGGATTTAGACAGATATGGGATAGCATTTTATGAAAAATTCAATTGATAAGAGATATCAATGCTTCAAAGTCAAGCTAGAAACAGAGGCACTTTTTAACTACAGGAAGTTGCACAGTGACTTCTTCTCTGAGAAAATTGCACACACTATTCTTTTTGGTTTGGATGTCATCATGCAATCAGAAAAATGTCATAACAAAAGTATTTACCACCAAAAGGAGATGAGTTCATTGTTCCAAATATTTTCATGTTGCTAAAGGACGAGCTTGAAGCTGTCAAAAGATCATCAAAAAACAGTCAATCACTATATTAATTATGTAACGAAAGAATTTGTTTGATCAACTTAATTACAGGAATCAAGAAGACAATTATGGGGAATCATACTACGCACCATATTGTCGTAGCAATTACATATTTGAAGAACAGAATTTTGAATCCACATAAGATGAATATATATGAAAAGATTGCACCTAGCTTAAAACTTCTATTATTAACAGTCTAACAACAATTGTTTTTTCTTTCAAGAATAGTTTAATAAAGAATACTACTAGTATTCCAGAGTAACCCTAGTTTATTTTAGCGATAATAGACATTGGAAATTACTGAAAATAAAAAGTGTCGGAAATTAAACAACATAAACCCACACAGAAAAAGAAAAGGGAACATGCATACCCAGATTCAGTTATCAAAAAGAATGCAAGAAATCTTTTTTTCTCAAAAATCATGATTTGGAGAGACTAAAAGAACTAGTAACTATAACCAACATGCAATATCCCAGAGAAGCACCACATCAGTTATCAAGAAATTTAGTTAAAACCCAGAAAAACAGGACTCATTGCATCAAAAAGCATTAAAAAAAATAATTCTTGCTTACTTGGAGCGCTAGTATTATTCAGGGAAAATATCGTCATGTTCCGAGAGAGAAAAAGCAAAAAAGAACAGAGAATTTTTTTTGTTTTCGGACGTGTGAATGAATGGTGCCCTGGTATAAATAGATAACCTCTACGGAATTTTGTTTTTGGAGTATGATGTAATAAAGCAAAATGTCTCTTTAAATTACTGTGCTTCTTTTATTTGTGAAGTAACAGTTAGTCAATGCAACTTTCGACGTTCCTCATGGGTCATCTGGAAACAATCGCTTTATGTGTTTAAACATAGGGGTTAGACTACATACATTCGACCCCCTCACCCATTAATGAGCGGGAGCCTTTTAAGGCACTGAGGTATGTTGTTGTTGTTGTAGCTTGCTGTTTAAGCTAATCCCCTCCTAAATTCTAATTTAAATCCTTTTCAACTATTTTTTTTAATTTAATAGCCTTTTTATCACTCAATTATAAGTAAATAAATTCAAATTATGTCATTGTGAAATATATATGAGTAAAGACGTTTAAATTTTAATTATCAAAATATGTGATTTTGATCCCTTTAATATATAAAAAAATATATTGTATTTAGTCGTTTCAATTATAGCTTTATTATTTTGAGTATTAGTAATATTTGAGTATATTTTATAAATATTTTGAAAAAAAATCAACGATCGATGACTAAAATAATTTACTTAGGAATATCTCAAAGGACCTTTTCAAATTACAGTAATGAAAAAAAAAGATGCTTTACTACCACTCAAATATATAGTATGATTTATATTGGAGTAAAAATTTAAAATTATTTAATCATTATCACTTAAAATTTATCTTGTGGGATTTCACTAAGTATGTTATTGTTGTTTATCACTTGAAATTTATTAATTTTAATAATATTTATTGGTTATTTATTTTACACTTAATGATTTGATTTAATATTGTTTAATGAGCTTAAAAAATAAATTTATAAATAAATATTGAGCCTGCACTCAGTACACAATTTTCGTTACTAGTATATATAAGAAATGGAAATAAGCAGGAGGACGTCAACATGCTTGTTTGTACTGCTTATTAGTATTTTACTCTATTCTTTTTCATTTATCCATTTTAAATTTTATATCTCTTAAACTAATGATTAATATGAAATTTTTAAATTAATTGGTGTATAATTTTAGATTTTAAAAAATAATTTATCAAATAACTAACTAATGTTACGGATAACACATGAATAAAATTTATCTTCATATGCAAAAAGTGAAAACTAAGGTAAAAATATATATTTTTAGTTTAGTGGATAAACAAATGAACAAATGGAGTATTTGATAGCTTTCTACTATTTTTCAATGATAAGAATTATCCAAAAATTTAAAGAACAAAAGAAATTTTGTTTGACAATTGCATGTTATTTTTGTTAACACAAAAAGATAAAAAATTATTTGTGTGATCATTCAACATTTTTTTACTTGTAAGCTATTTATGTGGTTTTAAAAGTATGATTCACATTTTTTAACATTTTTAGAATAAGTCTCGGATAATATTTGAATTTTTAAACTTCATAAATTTATGTATGATGATTGAAGACTTAAATAGACTCGTCCTTTTTCTATTTTTTAACATTTTATTTATTTTACTTTATGTTTAGTTATTTTTTATCTGTTCCATAGATCAATCTAAGTTACATTGTTCAAGCTTCACGGATCATTGAATTTATTCAAATAAGGCTAAAAATTTTTGTTCTTAAATGAATTTTAAAAAATTATAGTTTAATTTTTTTTAAAACACGGCTTAAGTTTGATCGATGAACAAACCGAACTCGTATTGTCAATTTTGAGAAAATTTATCTTCTAGAAATTGATTGAATTAGACTTCCGCACAAGTACCATTTATTCATCGTTCTCATTTCAACTATCACCTTAACCTAAAAAGATTATTCAAAAATAATTGTTATTTTAAAAAGTTGACAATGACATTTTTAACTTTATCTTAAAATGGAACAATGAAAGTATAACTCAAGCATATCATTTTTAAGAACTATAAAATTACTAATAGTGTTTGAGTTAATTCAATTACTCAATAAAATGTGAATACACTAAAAAAGATCGAAAATAAAAATATAAGAGGAAAGGAAGTAATTACAAGGGGCAGCTGTAGGGAAGATGTCACATTACTGACCTTCTTCCAGATATAAACCGTTCAAACGAATTGATAGAAGAGTGCCAAACTTTCATTTTCTAAGTTACTATGCAAAGGATCTTGAGAAGTACCGGAGAAAATAAGTAACTCCTATTTCCCTTTAAATAATTTTTTAGTTGGTCTTAAAATAGTAATTTTATAAGAAATCAATATCATATTATTTTAAAATTATCCTTGTCTAGTAAGTTTGATTAAATTTTTTAGTCTATTGAAGAATCTTTACATTAAATAACGTGGCATTTATTTTTTTTATTTTTAAACAAAATGGACACTTAATTATTGTTATTAAGTTTATTATAGGTTTGTCAAAATAGACACTTAATTATTGTTATTAAGTTTATATTTTATCGATTTATTTTTTTTTAAATTTGTTAAATTAATAAGATATTTTTTTATCGATTGTTTGGTCTTTAAGAATTTATTTTCTATTTACCCAATAAGAAAATGCTCGTTAAATAATTATATGACCTTTCCAATAATTTGGCGTGACAATATAATAGTACAATTTATAAAGTGCATATAAAATAGTAACAGTCTTAACTAACATGAAAAGAACTATACCAATGCAACACAAATAAAAGAACTAGGACACTAGTGAGAATTGAAGGCTAAATGACAAAAATAGTAACTAATAAGATATTGATATTAGTGTTTAATATTTATGTAGCGACAAAGTAATAAATTACTATTATCTTAATGAGTTATCGATCTATTCAATAGTTCAATATTAAAAAACTTCTATCGAATCAATAACTTGATAATTTTTTTTATAAAATTATTCAAAATTAATTACTCTAATTATCTAATAATATTTTTATTTAATTTGTTTATTGATTGATTTAATTTTTACACACACCTAACCAAACTTTTAAGAAGTTCACTTAAAAGATAATGAAGAGACTAGTACATAGAAATAGTAGTTGTTTAGACGATTGACCGTTTACTTGTAAGAATTTGATTTTTTGACTTGTAATTTTCTCTTTCATTTCACTTTTCTTTTCATTGACCTCATTTTTTTAAAAGAAAAAAATAATTCGTTGATAAAATTTGAAATTTTACTAAGAAAGATTAAAATATAAAAATAATCAAGACAAAGAATTCAAAATATGGTATATCTATTAGTAGACTCGCATGAAGAGGTTTAAGTAGATGTAACATCCCGGATATGAAAAAAAAGGGAGTCACGTAAAGAATGCAAATCGAAGAAAGTTCTGTATAAATTGAAACGATCATCAAAGACGTGATTTGAAAAAATTCAATAAGATCTTAATTTTATTTGGCTACAAAAAAATGTGCTAATAATAACATATTATAAATAAAGGAGGTAAAGTTAAATAATATTATTATTCATCTTTAGAAATGATACCCCATTCAAAAAGGTGAGTAATATTTACTTACTTAATCTATCTCACTTTAATACCCTTATTAATTCAAAACTGAGTAATGAGTATTATTAATAACCTTCTGACCTTCTTAATAGCAAGGGTAGGATTATAAATAAATTTGATTTTAAAAGTGACAAATATTTTATAATAAAATGAGATGGAGGGAAGAGTATCCATTTAAAAAATAGTTTTGATTTAAATTATATTTTTTTTACCTAACTTTAGTTGACCCTTATACTATTTTAAGATGTATAAGTATTATTGTCCACTTCTAAACTTAATGGATAATTTACATATTTCTACCTATTTTACCTTTATTATAAATAGTTTTTCTAATACACGAATTAGTTTTCATGTCCTATATGAAAAGCAACATACTATAATTGGATACTTACTATTTTTATTGCTTATTACTATAAATATTTGTTATTGTGAAATAAATTAACTCAACCGATTTTTAAGCAAATTACACCCGTTGAAACATACTAAATCTTAATTATAAAAGGGGTTTAGGGGAGATTAAAAAGAAAAGCACTCCGATTAGGCAAAACTTCCCAAAGCAGAATTAACTTCTGAATAACGGGATTATATAAACACCAAAAGACTCTTTTGGATCAATTTAATTTAAATCTTTTTAAAGCCAAAATAATTTTATTTTTTTAATTAAAAATCATAAGTTAAATATAATTTAACTTATGATTTTTGACTGGACGCTGGACATATTCTAGACAGCCATCGACATCCTAATAAAAGTAAAACTAACGTGTTTTTTTTTTTAAAAAAAAAAAATCCTATAAGTAGACCGAAGCGTAGTTTATAAAATCTGTTTTAAGGGATTTTTGGGGAGAGAGAAGAAAAAAAGTCAGAAATTAGAGGCCTACATGATGCAGGTATGCAATTTCTTAATCTAAATTTCTTGCTGTCCATTACTCTTAATTATCTCAAATGATCATTATTAAAAAAGAAATCCTCTTTTTATTTTTGTTCCTATTTTGTAGGAGATCATCCGTCTACCTAAGAAGTTTCTTCTTGTATGTATTGCCGTTTCTTTCTTATTCCACCATTATTCTTGCCTAAAGGTACTCATTGATTATTTACTTCTTCTCATGAATTTATTATTTCAATTTCTGTTATTTATTTTGGAATTTTGATTTATTACAGGTTGGAGAAACTTGTACCAACAGTAATTGTGATGAAGGTCTACTCTGCTCCACTTGTCCTGCTAATGGCAATACACGACCCAGATGTACCCGCATTCGACCCACTATTCCTACCACCAAGGTGAATTCATATGCTATAGCTCCAATTTCAATTATTTCACTTGTTTTTTCTTTTTCCAATAATGGTGATATTGAATTTTTACTTTTATTTTTGTGGTTGAAAGGTAAAAGGCTTGCCATTCAACAAGTATTCGTGGCTGACGACCCATAATTCGTTTGCAATTTCCGGGTCAAAATCTGCAACCGGGTCTGATCTTCTTGCTCCGACGAACCAGGAAGATTCCATTACTAGTCAGCTCAAGGTGATTTGCTCTATTTTCTCTAATAATGAACTGAATATTTGGGAAATTTTAGTAGTTCAATTCAGGGGCGGAGCTACATTAATGGTTAGATAAACACTCCTCGTCAGATTTTTTTTTTAGAATATATAGGTTATATATATATCAATTGTTGAATACCTTAATACAAAAATCATTCGCCCATGTTATAAAAGTATGAACACGCTCGATGAAAATGTTGGCTCCGCCACTGGTTCAATTGCTTGGCTACTGAACTTTTTACGTTGGTGAACATCTGAATATTTATTGAAAGAAGCCTAATGAGATTTAGAAGTTAAAAAAAATTGCTCTTCTATGCAGAGGATGTGAAAAAAAATTGAACAGTTTAATGCAAAAAGATGGAATATGTAACTCTAAAAGATGAATTCTTTTAGGTAGGAGAAGAAAAAAAGTCAGATTAGATTAGTAATATATAATTGCAATTTTACTTTGCTTAGGACATAAGCATGTGTTTTCTCACCTAACATCTCATCAAAATTGTCCACATGCTAATGTCCTAATGGGTGCTCTGTGGAGTCTACTTTAGTTTTATAATTCTACTAATGTATCAAATTATGAGATAAAACTGCTATCTTTATTCCCCGCTTTTTTGATGTAAGGATCTTTTGAGAATTAAAAGAATTTGGTCTTGGAAAATTTACATCTGTATGACTTAACTAATCTGAGAACTACTCCAGTAAAAAGGTAAAATATGTGTGACCATTTCAGACAGTAGTTGGATTTTGTACGTGGACATTTACTACGATAACTTAAGCAGAGAAATCATTAGTTTCTCAAGTCCTAACATTATTAAAAGTGAAACTTCTGCTAAAGAAATTTACTTTAATGTCTGTAGAATGGCGTACGAGGACTTATGCTTGATATGTATGATTTCAACAATGACATCTGGCTTTGTCACTCATTTGGTGGAAAGTGTTACAATGTTACAGCATTTGTAAGTGTTCTAACACATCGTAGTTATACTTGATTAGCTGATTCTGTACTCATATAGCATTCTTGTTCTTGCTGATTGATGCAACTTAATTTCTGGATCAATTCAGCAACCTGCAATCAATTCACTGAAAGAAATTCGAGGGTTTCTTGAAAAAAACCCATCAGAGATTGTCACAATCTTCATTGAAGACTATGTCACATCTCCAAAGGGCTTGAGCAAGGTTTTTAATGCTTCTGGTCTAAATAAGTACTGGTTTCCAGTTTCTCGTATGCCCCAAAAAGGAGAAGATTGGCCTACAGTGGATGACATGGTCAAGCAGAATCAACGTCTTGTAGTCTTCACCTCTAAATCATCAAAGGAGGCTTCTGAGGGCATTGCTTATGAGTGGAGATACGTTGTAGAAAACCAATGTGAGTTAATAGTCTGTCTAATTTGATGCTTATGTTGCTTTCCACTTTCCTTGTATGACATACTTCGTGAATCTAGAAATATCTGCATATACGACTTAATTAGCAGCTCATGTGAGATCTTGTTATGTTGAACTGCGTTAACTTTCAAGAGTTAGAAGAGGCGATGCTTCAGAACTAGACTAGGGGCCTTGTGTCAATTAACATCATTTTTGGTTTCAGAATGGCTTAAGTTGGTTCTTGAGCAAATTTTCTTGTATATGCAAGTTGCTACGTCACTAGCTCGTTTTAACTACATTTGGTATCATTAGACATGTTTGCTCAAACTATTGATGTCTTGACATGTTTACTGTATGTCCTGCAGATGGAAATGGCGGGATGAAAGATGGTTCTTGTCGAAGTCGTTCTGAATCATCTGCTTTGAGTACATCATCAATTTCTTTGGTTCTGCAGAATTATTTTCCTGATAATCCCAACAGCACCGAATCTTGTTTGGATAATTCTGCTCCTCTAGTTTCTATGACTAAGACTTGCTTTGCAGTAGCTGGCAAAAGATGGCCAAATTTTATTGCTGTTGATTTTTATCAAGTATAATCTCCATAATTATGTTCTTTTGCTTAAATTATCTCTTGTCCACCATAAGAACATCATTAATTTTTACTTACTGATGCAGAGAAGTGATGGTGGTGGAGCTCCAGAAGCTGTAGATCAAGCAAATGGCCAATTAACTTGCAACTGTAGCAGTATTGCCTATTGCAAGGTTACTAGCTTCCTTTGATGTGTTAACTCTGCTAAAATGAACATAAAACTGACACTATTAGAAAATCGTTCTAGCAGGATTTAGTATTTGTTTTCCTGCTTTTCTTGAGCGCTCTTGATACTATGCTCCCTTTCCACCTAGAAATCAAATGGTCGCGTCTGTTCAGCTAAGATGCAAATTCTAAGAAGAATACCTTTTTCAATAATAACGTGAAAAGATCTTGCATTTCATACGAAAGCAAATACTTTTGACCACTTAGGCCAAGAATGCATTTGAATTTGATAATAAGTAGAGATATGAAATTTGTTAAGTACTTTATATTTGGCAGCGTGCAAATAATCTAATGTGGAAAAGTAGTGAATTAGACGCACACTTGATTGTCTTATTGCTGCTACCAGCACTAATAATGTGGGTATTCCCTTTTTATTCTCTCGTTTACCTGTGTAACCGGATTTGTTCCTTCTATTTGACTGGATGCTCTTTTGCATTAGTCTTATCTAATTTCCCCTGGAAAGATATATTGATTTCTTTTTTGATAAGCAGGTAAATGGTACATCACGCCAATGCGAGGCGCCAGTGCTGGCACCCCCACCACCAGCACGACTGGAATCTACAGGAACATCACAAGGTGGCAACAATAAATCTCATTCAAACAGAAGTAAACCACTTCATTGGTTGATTGGCACAATTTTTGCGGCCATTCTTCTCATCCACGTCTAATTGCTTCATTCTCCAAAAGTTAATACTCAAAATTTCCAGATCAGACACATTTCATAACATGGAGCAGAATGACGATCCTCATATTTTATTTTTTTATTTATCTTGTATTTACTGGTTGAGCTTCTTCACTTATCGGAGATTGATGTGTTTATATGAGTTCATAATTGAAATGTGTATAGACACATATTGAGGCAAGGAAATGCAACGGAAATTGAATTGTTAGACTCTCTGTGGAACTTCAGTAAAATGGATACGCACATCTATACTCCAACACTACGTATGAAAAGTAAAACCGAAAAATCAAATTAAGATTCATGGTCAAACACAACTTTACTAAAATGAAGGAAATAACTAGGATGAAGGAAAACTAGGGACTCATGCAAATTTCATGTGAGAAATTATCGTTCTCTTGAATTAAAGGATGAAACAAAGAATGCAAAAGACCATCATCGAGTTCTAATAGTTTGTTCCATCACATTGTTGAAATATAATTTCAAACCTTGTTTCTACATGATCTGATCAGTTCGATTAAGCATTCGTCATCTATTTTTATTCTTCAAATCTTTATCCTTTGACAACGCGAAAAAGACTTTGTTCAACTCTTTGATAACATAAAAAACCAAAAGCATTGCCGTCCCTCTCTATCTATCCAAGGGATGCAAGGACGGAGCCTTTGGTATCCCATTTAATAAAACATTGGGGTGTCATAATTACTAGCCAATATGTTTTTTTTTTTTCTCATGCCTTTTCTTAGTTCATGATTTGATGTTCTAGCTAGGGTCCTCTATCTATCCGAGGGATGTAAGGGCGGAGCCTTTGGTATCCCATCTAGTAAAAAATTGGGATGTCACAATTACTAGCCAATATTTTTTTTTCTCATGCCCTTTCTTAGTTCATGATTTGATGTTCTAGCTAGGGTCCTAGGCATAGAGGAACCACACCAATCCGTTTCATAGGCAAAGTCATAGGATAGAGGAACCACACCAATCCATCCCGTAGGCAAAAAGTTCATGTAATAAATAAATGAATAATCTCTAGTACGCTAGTAAGAAATCCCATGGTTAAATTCAGTACAACATAATACTTTGACAAGATTCAAGAACAAATCTTTTAATCTGGATATTTAATTATTAATTTGCTAATTAGTAGCTACAAAGTAAAAAATTAATTTTAAATATATATACAATAAATTAATTTATTTACTACAAATATAGTCCTCTTTTATTTACATTAAAAATAGCCTAAGAACATAGAAAATATACATGACTATACAATAAATTTGTCAAAATTCATAGAAAGTATACATAGAATATACAAACTAGATTACTTATACATGCGCTATACACAAAATACATATTACGATACACTCAAAAACTGAATATAGAGTGATCATATATAAAATATAACTATATCTGCCTATACAAATGAATAATTATATTTTTAGTAATAATTTTGACTGAATGATCATGCACAGGTAATTTTCCCTTATTGAAATATGTAAAAGAGGTCAAAACGGGAAAATTAAAAAGTTGAGAATACACAATACAACAACAACAACATACCCAGTGAAATCCCACAAATGGGGTATGGGGAGGGTAAAATGTACGCAGACCGTACCACTACCTCATAAAAGTATAGAGGTTGTTTCCTGGGAACCCTTGTCTCAAAAACTCATAAGCAGAATAAACTATATATGACAAAAAGTAAAGGAAAGGGAATAGAAAAAAAGTGAGTAATAACACTAAGCACATGACAATACGTAGTTATGATACAATTAACACATACATAACAAAAAAAATGACAACACATGATAGAAAACACTACTACTTCTCTACCACCTAATCCTACCAACTGATTAGCCTACTACTCTAATTCGCGACCTCCACTTCTTTCTATCTAAGGTCATGTCCTCAGTGAGATAAAGTTCCACCATATCATGTTTGATCACCTCCCCCAGTACTTCTTCGGTCTACCTCTACCCCTCCGTGTAGCTCCCAAAACCAATCTCTCGCACTTCCTAACAGGAGCATCGGTACTCCTTCTCTGCACATGTCCAAACCATCGCAGTCTAGCTTCCTTCATCTTATCAGCCACCGGGGCCACCTCTAGCTTCTCCCGAATGGTCTTATTCCTAACCTTGTTACTCCTGGTGTGACCACACATCCATCTCAACATCATCATCTCTGCGACATGCATCTTGTGGACATGTGCATTTTTGATAGGCCAACACTCTACCCGATACAACAAAGATGGTCTAACCACCAATCTGTAAAACTCACCTTTGAGTTTAGGTGGTATCTTCTTATCACACAATACTCCAGATGCAAACTTCCATTTAGTCCATGCTGCCCCAATACAATCGTCGATATCGCCACTATTCTGGATGATGACCCCAGATACTTAAAATTTTCCCTCTTGGGAATAGGTTGAGTGGCAAGCCTCACATCAAAGTTTGCTTTATCCCTCTCAACACTGAATTTGCACTTCAAGTATTCAGCTTTGGTCCTGTTCAATTTGAATCCTTTGGACTCCAAGCGTACTCAATTTGAATCCTTTGGACTCCAAGGCGGGTCTCCAGGCCTCCAACTTATCATTAATTTTAGTCCGACTCTCAATTGGCCACACAATAAAAGAAAAAAAAATTGGCTATCACTTTATAGTCCAATCCAATGTTTTGAAGCTGGGAGGCCGAATAGGGCTTCTTCATTGACAAATTGGGAGAAAAACAGTCAAAATAGAAAAGTCAAATTGGGCTAGAACTTATAATCCAGTCCAATATATTTTGAAGCTGGAGGCCCAATAGGGCTTCTGGCGCGAAAGCAAAATTTCCCGCCATTTTTGTCATCATCCACTGCATTTTCAATTGTTTTCTTTTCATCACTGCATTTTCAGATCTCCAAGAGAGAAATTTTGGCTTACAGCGACAAGAAAATGTCGGACGAGGAGCCAAAAGTTGAAGGAAGGCGCTCTAGCAGGAAAACAAGCGGCGGTAAAAGGGCAGAGGCGCTTGAGCGGATCAAAGCTCTCCGGACAGGTGGTCGCCGTTCTGCTGAGAACGGTGGTTTACAGGTCAAGATAGATGAACCAATTTACGATATAGTTGAGGACGATGAGTACAATGACATAGTCGCTAAGCGCCGTGAAGCAGCTCGGGAATTTATTGTTGATGACGATGGATTAGGGTATGGAGATGAAGGCCAGGAAGAAGATTGGTCAGTTGCGGGCGTATTATCATCCGACGGATCGGAAGGTGAGAATGAGAGGCCGAAGACCAAGAAGAAGGCATCGGAGAAGAAACATCAGATTACAAAAAAGCCATCAGCTGCGCTTTCAGCTGCTGCAGCATTGATGGGTAAGCAAAGAATTTCTAATCTGTTCACCTCTTCAGTGTTTAAGAAGGACGATAAGGCTAGGAATTTGTCGTGCGAAAGCATTCTAGCTGATGTTATGGCTGAATTTGCTCCTGATGAGGCTGATAGGGAGCAAAGGCGAAGGGGAAATTCTAATTCGCTGCAGGCTCCGAGGAGTTCAATTGCTAGTTCCAACTTGTTTAATGTTAAACTTGAGAAGCCCATAGCTGACAAGGTTGATTTCAAGATTAGTCAGGAAGTGAAGAGTGTTACTGTTCAAAATGGCGGGTCTATTTCAGGTGGCTTACCTAAAATTACTACTCATGAATCAAATGATTTCGCTAAAGATATTCAAAATAGTGAGGTTTTAGATCTTGAAATGCAAGAGGAGAAAGCAGTAAAATCAGATGATTTGTCTATGGTGGGAACGAGGGATGATGACACTGTAGTAAATTGTGCTGAAGTGAGTTCGGACCCCTCGGTGGAAAAAAAAGCATTTGCACTAAATGCTAAAATTAAAGAGGAAAAGGTTCCAGGCTTGAGTGCTACTGCTGAATGGCAGGCTTTAAGGAATGCAGGTAGCGGGATCAATGAACCTGGGGTGAAACTTGTAAACACTGAGGAGAAAACAGATTTTGAGTTGGATTCTGATGGATCATTGCCTTTCTTCGTACTTGATGCCCATGAAGAGCTGTATGGTACAAATGCTGGAAATATTTATCTCTTCGGGAAGGTACTTTGGAAAGCTTTGTGTTTATGTGCTCTTTTTCTGTTCTGATTTGAATGAGCCACAGCTGTACTTACACCTAAAATCTGGTGTCTCTATTTTAGTCAACTTAGCTGATAATCACGTGTTCTGCATCATTATGCTTGGACGCCATTTTGCTTATCATTAGCTATGCACCTTATTTGGATCTTAGCTGCTATGACCAAGTAAAATAAATATGCTTGTACATGTTTTAGTTTTGGAGATTATACCACTATATAGCCTACTGTTAACTTATTAGGCCTTTTATTATTTTAGGAATTGGGAATTTTGTAGTATCAATTTGAAAGTGATAATTGAACAACGTAGAATAACATGCCATATCTATAATTGATGATGAGTTTTGTTATTTGAGCACAGGTGAAAGCTGGAGGTACATACCATAGTTGCTGTATTGTTGTGAAGAACATGCAAAGATGTGTTTATGCTGTCCCTAATGGTTCTGTATTTAGTGGTGATAAGATCTCAAAGCTCTCCAGAGATGTCGAAGAGTCTCAAATCTCTCCCTCTGCCTTCCTCAGTCAGTTGCATGTAATCTCTTGAAATGCCTCTCCTTTCGTGTAATCATATTTTTTTCTACATATTGCTCACTTATTCTGCCCCTCTCGCAAATTTGTCTCCAGGGGATGGCATCAGGATTAAAGGCCGAGTGTAGAAATAAACTACTAGAACATAACATTTCAAGTTTTAGTATGGCTCCAGTGAAGGTTTGAAGTGCAATTTACTTGCAAATTGTATTCTCTAAATTTTACTTTTTGCATTTTGCTACACCATTTGTTTCTTCTCTTTTTCTTTTCTTTTTCTTACTCATTGCGCTACTACATTTGTAGAGAAATTATGCATTTGAACGATCTGATGTACCTCCGGGGGAGAATTTTGTCCTTAAGATTAACTATCCTTTCAAGGTACATTTGCTATTTATTATGTATTTAAGTGATTAGAACATTATGTACAACTTACGCTACCAAATATTATGGATTCTATAATTCCCGGTTCAAGCTGTCATCCAGATTTTATCTGTTAAGTCACATTTTTGTGTCATGTCTTTCCATTACCTATTTTGAACTTCGTCATTCCAGGATCCACCACTTCCATCAGATCTCAGGGGAGAAAACTTTACTGCCTTGCTTGGTACTCATTCCAGGTATATTTCCAGTGACTTCTCTAGTTTACATTTTCATGGTACTCATTCCAAGTATATTTTGGATGACAAGCTTCGTTATTTGTATGATCTCTCTTTGTGAAGACTACTTTTTGCATCAATTCAACTGGGTGGTGCATTCTTCAGTAGAAAGTATTAACTGAAAGAGCTCAAGGCCAATAGTATATTTTTAAATTTGCTTTAATTTCTGTGGAGTGTTGGTTCCAGCTGTGAATCCATCAGTTATACTTAAAGACCTCATCCCCACCCCCCCCCCCCCCCCCCCCCCCCCCCCCCCCC
>JAABOM020000049.1:27913231-27944570 GCA_011800125.2 Solanum clarkiae | reverse complement strand
AATCAAATCTGTGTTCTTTTCTACCTCATGTATTGTGGAAGCTTGTGAGTAAGTTTGCTACTTCGGCTCTCACCGTCTTCTGATAGCACTTGCACTCTTTTTTTACCTTTTCTCTATGTGCGAAGCATTCTTCATTGCCTTATATAAGATCTTTACCTAAGAATTTAAGACTGTACATACTGGTAAAACCGTAAGGAGACTTTGTCTAGGTTGTCTTACTTTTAGCTGATGCACAAATTTAGTTGCAAATGGAAAAGTCACTGAGGAACTGTTCATACATAAAATCAGAACTACTGACACGGTCCTTTTCCTCATCAATGGGATCTCATCATCCTTGCATGGTGAATTGATGCGGTATATTTCTATTATTTGCGGACGGTAAAAAGCTAGAATTCCTATTGAGGCTGGTTTATGCCTTAATTTGAGTAAAGATCCTCCTGATTTGGATTCATACATATAGAACAAATGCTCCTATTACCCTTTTCTTTGTATTTTTTTCAATTAATTTTATACAAGTATTTATTAGAGTTGCAATAACTTTGCTTGGAAATTTGGATCTCTCTACAAAGAAAAAATTATGAGAAGTAATCATATGTATCTTCCTAATCAACTAGAATTCATCATTTGAAAGTGCATCCTCTTCTATAGGTTAACAAGAAATACAGGTGCTTAGAGATTGATCTTGATGGTCTGTACAAGAGAATGCTGCTTCTCAAGAAAAAGAAATATGCAGCTGTAAAAGTGCAGTTTAGGGAAGGAAAGCCCTATGAGGTAGCTATTGCATGTTGCTCAAAGTTGAATCCTTTTGAACTTCCGTGAAATAATTCTCTAACTACTCCATGTTGCTGACTCTTTTTCTAGATTATCGAGAAAAAAGGTCTTGATATGGTGCGTCGTGACTGGAGCTTGCTGTCAAAGGAATTGGGAGATTTCTGCCTGAGCCAAATACTGTCCGGCGGGTACATCTTGTTGTGACCTTGTTTCTTTCTTCTTTTCATATCTTCATACATGTGATTGCTCAGTACTGAATGATTTATGTGTCTTTAATGGTTGCAGGTCCTGTGAGGATGTTGTTGAATCAATACATAATGCACTTATGAAGGTAGCATTCCCAATGATATGGAATATCATAAACCAGGAGCTGAAATGGCTCCTGCAGCTTTCATATTGAATGCAGTTTAGTTTTTATTGTAGGCTATAAGCTTAATCAAAAAAATATTATAGGATATACTCTTCAGGATTGAGAATATGTCCAGGAGCGACTCTTTGCTTATGGCTTCTCTTCAGGGCGTTCCACCAGTATGGTTCCCCACCCCTCCCCCCAGCCAGTTCCCCCTGCTGCTGTCTCTTGTTACCTCAATAATTGAGTAGCTACTGCTTTCCACCGTACATTCTCTGTGCATCTCCACTATTGTCTTGCTAGTGTCATTCCAAAATTTGCTGTGCAGCCTGCAATCTTTATCTACAGCCAGTCTTCTTCATTCTGGTAGCTTGAAAATCCAGCTACTACTTTAGCACCTGGAGAGGCAATCAGCTCATTTTAATTTTATTTTTGTGATCTAGCCCTAGCACTTACTGTGATTATTCTTGAATTTGTCTGTTTCTTCTGCAGGTACAGGAAGAAATGAGGAATGGTCAAATTGAGCTGCAAAAATATGTGATCACCAAATCATTGACTAAACCACCTGAAACCTATCCTGATGCTAAAAGTCAACCTCATGTTGAAGTAAGTATGGAGAGTTCTTTGATCAATTCATGTCTCAGACCAAGGAACTGCAACACTAAATGAAAAGTTCTTTCTATGTTTTCACCTTTTATAGCTTACTTTCTAACTAAGAGTTAACATTGTCATCCTCTACATCTGTAGGTAGCACTTAGGTTGAAGAAAAGTGGCTATGTTACTGGTTGTTCTGCTGGTGATACAGTACCATATGTCATCTGCTGTGAGCAGGTTTATTTCCTATTATTAATGGTCAATGCATTGACATCCAGCCTTTTCTTTTGGTTTCTGTTGTCTTAACATGCAGTTGTTACACACATTTGCAGGGGAATGGTTCAAGTACCTCTGTGGGAATTGCTCAGCGGGCTAGGCATCCAGATGAACTTAAAAAAGACAATGGAAAGTGGATGGTAGACATTGATTATTACCTTGCACAACAGGTATTTGCAGTTTACTCATTTTGAACAATTTTAATGGCTAATATTGGTCTTTTGTGTGCATATCTTGTGATTCCACCTAACTGTGAACCATTTTCAATGGCACAGATACATCCTGTAATATCTCGTCTATGTGCATCAATTCAGGGTACTAGCCCAGCACGTCTGGCTGATTGCTTAGGACTAGATTCTTCCAAGGTAAATAGCAACTTTCAAAGGTGATGTTAACTCAAAATTGACATAATTTTGACAAATAGCTTTATTGTTCGACTTTCTCTTCAGTTCCAAAATAAATCAAGTGAAGCAATCAATGATGATCCCTCGAATGTGCTTCTATGTGCAGCAGACGATGAAGAGAGGTATCAATCTCTTTCTGAGAAAGTTTACATTTCCTTTTATCTTTATTGCCTGTTGAAGGTGCTTTCTTTTCATATACTTAATTCATATTAATAAGTTTTGTGCAATCTCAGCCTTTCCTCAATCTCTCTCTGATTTCGTTGAACTGTTTCTTGATGGTATTCAGTTCCCTTTCACACTTTTTCTGCTTCACCTCCCTCCCCGCCAACTCTCCCACATTTTTTAGCTTACGTTTTGATATGGTATCTTCTGCACTATATGAACATGTTTTTCTTCTGACAATGCTAAATGCAGATTTCGGGGTTGTGAGCCTTTGACTTTGACATGCCCCAGCTGCTCCAGGTCTTTTGAGTGTGCACCTATATTTAGTTCCATATGTTCATCAATTAGTCAAAAGCCAGCAGACTTGCAAGTAGGAGGAGCTGCCAGCAAAGTCTGGGAAAGATTTAGTTGTCCTAAATGCCCAGAGGAGAGTGAGGGGAAGATATCTTCAGCATTGATAGCAAATCAGGTAATGTTTCGACTTTCAACTACTCCTTGCATTATCATGTCAACTACTTTTTGTCGTATGCTTTCTGTCATCTAAAATGTTAGAACATACAATCATGGAGAACTGCCTTAGTGCTGTCGATTTTTCTTACAACTGATTTGTACTCAGTATGAGTCTAGATAGCAATAAAGTGCTTTTAGCCCTTTAGGTTGCCTTGTGGTTACACCAAGTTGCCTATTAGACAAAAGCATCTCTAAATTTTCTAATTTGAAACCTTTACTTCTGTGTTTCTTTGGTGGCATTTTAACCTTCTTCCCCCAAATTAGTGATTACATGGCACCAGATTTATTTTTCTTGCGTTCTCAACCTTTCATTTCCATGATTTCGCTTCTCCTTCGGTAATCATCATGTTTTTGAAGTCATATCACCGTGTCTTGAATATACTTACGTATATTTCTTGCTTGTTATTTTCTCGTTCTTTTGAAAAGAAAGGTAAAATACTATCTTGATTTACATATATACTCTAACTAATGACAGGCCGATTGATGCTTGTATCCTTAGACTCATGTTATAATGTCATCCTTGACAGGTTAAAAGGCAAGCTGAAGGTTTTGTTTTAACATACTATAAAGGAGTGATGATGGTATGTGCTTCTGTATTTTACAGCTACTGCTTTGACGAGCTTGCTGGACAGCATCAGTCTAACTAAACCCATTTTGTTCTTTTCAGTGCGATGATGAAACTTGCAACTACACAACTCGTAGCCTGAACCTGCGAGTCATTGGGGACTCAGAGAGAGGAACTGTTTGTCCAAATTATCCCCGTTGTAACGGACATTTACTAAGACAGGTTTCCTTTCTGATATATCTTGAATCGTCTCTTAGGTTAACCTGCGGCGTTTGTTTTGGCTGATTACTGATAAAACTTGTGCACAATTCACCCTGGCAGTATACGGAAGCAGATCTTTACAAACAGCTTACATATTTCTGCTATGTCTTAGACACTGTGCGCTGCATTGAGAAGGTCGTCTCTGGCCCCATCTGCGTGAATTCATCTAAATGAATGTCCTCTTTGTTTTCGATTTCCCATCTCTAGTGAGGAAGTTGCTGATCTATTGTCTTTTTGAGTGGCAGGTAGAGAGTAACTTGAGAATACAAGTAGAGAAGGAGCTTGCTAGGATACGGCCCATGGTTGAAGCAGCAGCATCAACTGTAGAGAAGTTCCGGGATAGATGTGCCTACAGTTGGGTGCAGCTTGATGCCTTGTTCTAGCAAGGTTGATACTGCAACTGTACTACATTGTGATATCCAGTGTAAATTATTTGAAAAATGTCTCGTTGGCATCGGGACAAGTAACCAACTAACAATAACGAAATTCCATAATTATTCTACTGAAACCTTTTCTAGTCATTGAATTTTAGCTCAGTTATCTTAATCACAACTATATTCGGTGCCCATGGATGATTTCACATCCAGTTTTACTCCCATGCACTTGTGAGGACTCAATTAAGAGGAAAAGAAGAATCAAGAGATGTAAAATAACTATGCACTTTTATTGACCTTTTCCAAGGAAGCTTATACAATGAACTCGGAACATCATCAGAAGAAAAAAAAAAGTAAAGGACTGGACTTCCCTTTGTTGATAACTTTATGTAAAATTTTAATCCACATGAAGAAAAAGATACACATGTAAACCTAGAAGACTCCCTATGAAAGATCCGGTTTAAGCCCTCAAACTTCTTATTCACGGTTTACTGCAACTCCCCAACAGGTGCTTCATTGAGCCAGAGGAAATGGATGAAATCATACAACTTAGCACTTACACTGACCTGTGTAACAAGAATTTGATCAAAACCAGCAAACTTTGAAAGAAAAAAAAAAAGCACTTCAGCCTAGACAAGAGAATAAGTACAAATTGGGGAATTAGCTTAGTTGATTTGTTGTTTGAACTCTCACTTCGTTGTGAGGGTTCAATTTCCCACCTTGTAATCTCCTCCATTACCCCTAACCCCAATTTCCTTTCTTTTTTTTTTTTTTGTGACAAAAAGAGAATAATTGGTACTTACCTTATATGGTGTTGGGTTCAGCCGTCTCATGTGATCTGATCGCATTTGGTCCAGTTGTTCAATGCATCTTTCCCTGATATCCTTCAGGGGAGGAAGGTCTTCTCTTGTTTTATCTTCAGAATGACAAACCACCATTCATTAGTCAACATTGTGCATGAACTTAAGGAGCAGCTGATAGGGAAGGTTTCCTTATCTAATCATCAAAGCCTTCATAAGGGTGTGTTTGGCGTGGAGGATAACATTTTTCGAAAAATGCTTTTCAATTTTCACATGTTTAGTTGGCTTAAACATTTAAGGAAAATAAATGACTTCCTTCCAACAAATTAAGGAAAACATTTTCCAAAACTCACATTTTCCAAAAAATTAATGTTCTGGCAATTCCACACCGAAGTAGTCATTTTATAATATCTCACTGTAACTTAATAATGTCGCAAACATAGGTTTCACTCCATATTTTTGAAATCTATGGAAAAGTAGGGTCATGCTTTTGTGGAAATACAAATAGTTCGAACTGAAATTAATACAATCGATGGATAACAACTCTTACCTGAATTTCCAGGCCAAAAGCACTTTAAAAGCTCCTCAACACGCTGGGGAACTACGTATGCCCTTTTAGATTCACTAAATGGGTGGCGGCACAAAATTCGTTCACCTACCTGTCAAATTGCAGGGAAAAGGTTATCCATTATCTGGTTTTTCGTATCAACAAAAGTGTATCTAATGTCCAAGTTAAAATTGACAATGGATTAAGTATCAGAAAGAAATACTAGGATATCAGTAAGACGGGCCTCATAAATCACCTTAGGATGTGGCTCATTTTCACCAGTCATTATGTCTACAAGCGGGTATCCTTCCTTCCCATACAATCTGTAACACCGTTTTTTGCAGGGAATAGAGACCTAGAAACAAAAAATTATGAACTTCTGCACTGAATCTAAAAGCCAAATGAGTATCCATAGCTTTCGCAGACCTTTGATACATCTTCAGAAAGTTTGATTCTAGGCTGATTGTTTATTTCAACTAACTTGAAAACAACACCCAGAGCAGCTTGAGCATAACAGGTAACTAAATGAGTTCCAATACCAAATGCATCAACCTCATGACCCTGTATAAAGAATAAGTCAGTTGATGACTTGATGTAGCTTTACTGAAGGAGAAAAATGAAAGCCAATAGGCACGAGAACCAACAACCAAGCTATAAACTTAAAACATTAATTTGAGGTTCTAAAATGAGAAGATGTCAACTTAGATGGAATATTCATGCCTCCACTTTTCAACATAGGCAAAGATTTGTCTTTCTACCTTTCCATTAACTATGAATGAACAACGATGTTCTTTTGTCCACCAGTAGGAAGTTGAATTTATTTCTACTAGAGCTGTTTATGTCCACAAAAATCCCGGGGGGAGCTAGTACGTAAGAAGGGCAACACGAGTGCACTAAAGCTCCTGCTATGCGTAGGGTCCAAGGAAGGGCCCGAGTCCGACCACAAGGGTCTATTATACTACATTCTCAAGCCAGAGGCTGTTTCCAAGGAGCTATTAATAGTTTACATCAATGCATATAGTTTACATCAATGCCAGAAGCTGTTTCCAAGGAGCTAGTACATAAGCCAACTTATAATTCAAGCTAGAGATAATTTTTCTTACCATACTTCATTCTCAGGTGACGAACCTAAACTATATGCATTGAAGATAACATTGATGTAAACTATTAATTTTTTGCATGAATATCCTCTTGATCCAGAAAATGCCACCAGATTAACAACTTAGTGAAGCACAAAAAGCTAGAGAGGTGTCAACTGGACTAGAAATCATTCACAGAGAGTAGAACATGGAAAATAAGAATGACGAGCACAAGATAGTAGCAGTATGTGAGAGGATCCTAATGATCTCACTTGTTTATTTAGTGCATCCAGAGTTTCTTCATTAAGATCATTGCTAGCTGTGATACTTGTCTTTCCAAAACCAGGCAATCCAAATTCTTTTTCAATAGCACAAAAGAATTTCCTAGCTTCACATGACTGATAAGCAAGATCACCAGAGTCTAGTCTAATGCCCACTGCTTTATACCTGCATAGTTTACATCAATGTTAATACTAAATAGCGTGAAAACAAAATATAGAAGGAATGGGTGCAAAAGAGAAAGTGAATACACTAAAAAATCACCATCAGAAAGTAGAAACAAACAAGTCAAAACATAGCAAAAAGTCAAGCTTAAAGAAATACAACAACATAACCCCATGTAATCCCACAAATTTGCTCAAAAAACAAATTTATTAATTAGGACAGCAAGGGGAGAACATCTATTTCAAGCTCTTAAGTAAAGAAAATGGATAGCTCTTGTGTAATTGTGAAATAGAGATTTTCTGCACTATCAATTGTAATAAGAGATCCAAACATGTTTCTCATTTTTTGGATGAGTAAATATCTTTCATTAATAACACACCAAGATTGTCTGAAGAAAATTTATTGTACAAGTGTGGTTCATCTATACGATAAAGTCCACATATATAAACCTTTTTTTTCAGATACGGACAACTAACTTCCTCCCTCCCCCAGGAACCCCTTCTGCCCAGGAATCGATAATCACCGGTTTCCTACTTTGTTCCATGGGTAATTTGAACTCTAACTTCATGGTAGATGTGGAGAGTCTTTTCCACTAGGTTATCCATCCCTTGTCAGATCCACACATATATAATTAGCGTAAATAATTACATATCATCCTGAAAATATTAAGACTCTAAGAGGAGGGGCACGTGTTTCCAAACTAAGATGGAAGTATCTCATGGACAAAAGGCCCTAGAACCTTTGATGACCCAGGACAACTTCACGTGTTTGCACCTCTTGCTTTATTAAAAGTTGCGTGTGAGTGGTGGTGGGAGGTGGGGGCACATTCACAGCTTTTTTCAAAATTTTACGGGTTTCTTTCTAGGCCAATTATTCTTTCATGTTCATTAAGTAAAACAAAATAAGACAAGCTAAACAACATCATATTAACACAAATTGAAAAATTAGGAATTCCAGTTGGCATACCCTTTTTAATCCCTGAAAATATTATGACACTACACCTTTTCAGAAAATTAAGCATCTCATGAAGAACCAAGACACACATAAAAGAAAGGCAGTTTTACAATCCAAATAGAATTCATCATGCAAACAGCTTACCCCAAATCATTAAGTGCAAGAGCAACTGCACAAAAATTTGGAAGCCCACTTCTCATGACCTGTTATAGTACATTCAAGCGTTATCAACAATCACATTGTAAAGGAAGAACAAAAGGGGGATGCAGCATGAGTACAATTTAATAGAAACAACATTACTAGCTGAATATTACTTCAAACTTCAAATCTGAAAGGATTCTATGTCTAGCCTGATATATAAATATCATGACGAGTATGTACTTCTCTTTCAAGGTAAGATTATTGACCATGTTTTGGCT
The DNA here is from genome assembly GCA_011800125.2 of Solanum clarkiae. Classification (NCBI taxonomy): domain Eukaryota; kingdom Viridiplantae; phylum Streptophyta; class Magnoliopsida; order Solanales; family Solanaceae; genus Solanum; species Solanum clarkiae. Next base: position 27,936,061 of record JAABOM020000049.1, on the reverse strand, counting down.
CTACAAACTGCATGTTTATGGTTTTAGATGACCACGTGAAGTATCACATAATACAGAGGAAAAGCACATGTCCACAAGTTGTACTTACATCATAAGTGTCTACAAGGGCCAAAAAGCTTCCAGGAAATGCAAGTGCATATGAGGCGAAAGCTGCTAACTCGCTTTGGTTTGTCTCGCTGAAAATTCCACCTAATAAGTGTGACCACTGAAAAGATCAAAGAGTTTATCACATCAATATATTCATGCTCAAAATGGAAGAGAAGCAGATTCCAGTGTAATATTCTATATTGACAGAGTAGCAAATGCTTGATATATCCAAAGAAGGAAATACTCTAATGATGCTACAAGGGTTTTTGAACTTTGTACAAAATTAAGGGAAGGCCCACATGAGATTCATAATACACTTTCCAGCCTCATTGTCAGAGTACAAAGAGAAAACTCATTGACAAAATTATTTCATTGTTATCAATCATAAAAAAGCATGCAGATTATCTTCGTAATGTTATGCAACCCTGAGGAAAGGAACCTAGAAGCATTATCTACCTCTGAGCACACAAATCACCTGAGTGGACATAGTTTGTCTCAGTGGAATCATACATATTAGGCACATATCCAGTAATCTGGCTACAAGTTCAGCTATCTGTAGGGGTTACGCAGAACTAATGAAAGAACATATCCATCATACTCCCTTTTGGCAATCAAATGGTTACAGAGATTGTGCCTATTTTATTAAACACTGACAATCATTGACACTCTGACAACCAATCGAACCACGTCTGCTCTTGACAGTGTGAATTTTGAGCAGGTTTGGTAAGGAAGATTAAAAGCTTAGTTCAGTATATTGGAATGAAAAGGTGAAAATTGTGTCAAGCTAAATGATATTTGAAAATGAAAGAGGTGATAAGTGATAACAATTTCTTTTTAAGAAGGTAGAGGTGACAACAATATAGAGAACCAACATGATTTATCAGAATGCATACATCAAAAAGGTCAGATTCCAAGAATACATTAAATGGAAGACTTCAATAAATTTTTGAATACATTAAATGGAAGACTTCAATAAATTTTTGATGATCTAACCAGTATATCAAAGAATGAGATGATTAATACCTTTAACTTATCAAGCCATGTCTGTACCAGACTAACAAAATCCCCACAAACACTAGAACCATCATGATGTCGAAGTGATTTCTCTGTGATCTCATCTGGGCTCTGCATTATAAGGATGAAGTTAGATAACAGATGATTCAAGCAAGTAGAAGACATTGAGTGCATAATCCAGAGCAAAAGAAGTACTAGGAATCTAGAGATCAACATTTGAATATTCAATTACCAGTCTTTATTCATAAAGAACAAGACAAATTGCACAGGACAAACAATTGATAGTAACAAAACTTGGAAATTAGTATCCACAGAGAGAACATGACCTAATGAGTTTCACAAATTACAACTCACATATCAACAAAGGGTTCTAGCTGAAATCTGGATAAAAGATCATTATTTTTGTATTTTTTGATAAGTTGGATGGAAAATCAATTGATCGTATGTATACCAATAATCAGCTCTAAGCTTGCCATTCCAAAGCATATAAATTCATATGAGCTTGTGATTGGGCTATGTGCAATTATTCATTGACTAATATATTCAACTGATGACACTCTATGACATTGAGGAAGAAACTACAATTGTCGCTTAAACCATTTGAGTATATACAAGCATTTATGCACCCTATCAATACATATGAGCGGAAATCATCGATGTATTTGTATAAATAGATGTAATCCATGTAATCGCTGAAACAATCAAAATCAAAAAAGAAGTAACATTAGTTACTATAAGTATACGAAAGAAAATTCCACTTACGATAGCGAATGACTCTATTAAAGAGTTTAAGTAATTTGTTTTAACAGCCAACATTGTTTTTTCAGAATCAAATTCACAATATTGTATCCTATATGTATTACATATGAAATGATTATGTCAGCATTAAATTGGCCAGAAACAAATTAGATGTGGTAACTATACCTTCAAAATGACTGTAATAATGACAAATGGTAATAACAATAATAGATTGGTAGCTGAAGACAAACTAACTTCCATTGAAAGGACTAAAATGATAATTTGAATAGAGCATTTTACTTGCCTAAGACATGTTTCTTACTATGCCCTGACTAAAGACTAGATCTTTAAGAAATTATCATCTTGAATACACAGGGCCAGACAAACTGTCAGAGCACATTGATATCTCACAGATCTCACTTATTTCAAGGGAAGGTAAAGCTGTTTTGAAGATTGCACCTACCAGAAATGAGCTAACGAAGGCATGGGAATGCGTTCCTCGGAGTGGGATTCCAAACAGCTTTCCAGCTGCCACATTGCTGTCAAATCACAAACACACAGTGATCCTCCAGGCTTGGAATATGATTAAAAGAATCAAAACACCAACAGGTACAAAGTAGTGTCTCGGTGTTCTAACTTACAAAAAGAAGCTGTATTTCCTTATCTATATGATAAACATAACCAGGAAAAAAGAAAACATTAGGTTGCAGTAACGCAGCATTCAAACGTAAAACTGCACCATAGTTTTTTTTATCAATTTTAACCATCCATCTTATGGATCAAATTTGTCCTTGAACAATTGATTTTCTAGTTCTATCATTGGAAAAAGTTAGCAACAGTTTATCTGATGGGCACAGTGACATGCAAATGTGCATGTTAATTGATCTTTACTGACGTTAAAGCACTCATATCAAGATCCTATTTTCTTTTCACCCCCGTGATCTTGCTCCTTGAATAAGAATCAAACAACATGTGACACACAGTTGCAGATCTTCGGAATATGTCAACTTCATTTTTGGAAGAGCTTACAAAATGTTTTAAGTGTTGAAAGAAAATTGAATCTAAAGGAACTTGCTTCTCAGAAAGTACAGTGGTTGATGGACTGCACATTTAAGCGTTCTTCAAAATCTAAATTAAACCAAACATAGTAGTGGAATTTGTGTTTACTACTATGTCTTGAGTCTCTAAATTTTTAATAAAATATAATGAACGTAGAAATCCACATCTCAATGAATAAGATAAGTGGATGATGCATTTCATGGAGACACGGAAATAAACAGGAAATCACCTTGTTGCATCAAATCCTCCCATGTAGCAATACTTTGATGCCGATATACCACCATCAGGACCCTACTCATGAAGGTACAAAAGTTTGTTCACAGTTTGTACATCATAGAGATTTTAAATATACCAAAAGGAAAGATAAACAACCTGTGCTCTCCTAAGCCCAAATTCAAGCAATATTTTGGACCTTCCAGCAACGAAACGGTGTCTTGCAGCATTAGTAGTAACTAGTGATGCGTAGTTTATGAGGTTTACAAATGGCGTTTCCAGTAGTTGAACCACCTTTGAGAAACAAGCAATCATCAAGCATATTAAAGACGAACATGAGAAGATCCAACAGACAACCCTGTTGAGATGCTTCAAAAGCAAGCACTAATAAAGGATAGTGTTATTGCGACTCACAGCGACTGGTCCTTCAATCCTCATCAGCGGTACCTTGGGAAAAACTACTGATCCTTCAGAAATAGAATATATCTCAATATCTGAACAGTCAAGCCTTCGAAGGTATTCAAAGAAGCCATCCTACATAATCCAGAAAAATATGCTTATGGTCAAGCACTCACAATCCTTAGCACTGCAAAAAAATCTTTGAAGTATACTGAAACATATTTCCCTTTTAGATTTCCCAATTACTTTTAATAAGTCAGAAGTGTTATACCTTTTAAATACCACAATAGTTTCATTAAAGATTTACTCTTACACTTCCTAATTGAACTTCATCTTTTAATCTATTTGTCTTCAACACAAAATCCAAATTATGGGTCATATCCTCCTATCGAAATATTGAAAGTGCATAGTAATATTCTAAAAATTGTGCAAAATCGGAAGTGAATAAACAAGAGGGAGTCAATGAAGTAGTATAAAAGCATGACCAGACGGAGCATCAATCACAGCTTTGATTATCTCAAAAATACTGGGATGACATGTTCATGACATAGGGCAGGACTTCCCAAATAAGAAGGATGTACATTAATTAGACATAACCACAACTGTTAGGCAGAAAGATAAAAGGCTCTCAACCTTAGAAGCATTTAGGTTTACGAAATATCTTCTGCAACAAACATAAAGATATCTTTTCCCACTTTATCGAGTTACATATTTATATGTTCCTTGTAGAACATCTAAAATAAATGCAACGATTCAAAATGACCCTTCAGTCTTACCATTTCCTCTACTGTATGCATTATTTATTACCATATTTTGGCCAGTGAAAGATAAGTGCGTCAGGAAAGCATTTGCTCCCAAATTTTACAGATAACACTTGAATAATAACCTTAGAAAAATCCAAAAATAGAGGATAACAGAAAAAGAGAAGAGGACAAACAGATGACCACACGATATCTTAATTCAGATAGAAGAATTCAAAATATCAGCCTAAAAAGTTAACTCAATCACACATTATGTCTTCATATTTGCTTGTTAATAACAACTGTACCTCACATGACGAGGGCAACGATGACCTGATAAAAGCTATCTCATCCTCAGTAAATTTAAAATTAGCAATAAACTTTATGCACTCTTCTAAACCAGCATATATTGTATATTCACCACCAAACGGATTCCTCCGAAAATACAAGTCAAACCTGAGAATATAACCAAATACTTAAAATAATCAGCTTAATCCGCTTGCTGAGCAAACAGAAATGCTTTTCCACACGGCTAAAATAATCGAAGTTAAGCATCTATTTTTGACCATTAAGTGAATGATCAACCACATCAGAACATCAAACGAATAATGTAAATGAAACTATAGAGAAATTAGAACCGAAATTGAATACTTACACAGCTCGTTCTTTGTGTTTTCCAGCTTTCCAGTACGCATAAGCCATAGTGAACTGATAGAGATCTGTTAAAATAGGCGTAACCATAGGATTGGTCGGTCCATCGATATTGGACCTCTCAGGCCGGCCATTAGGTATAGTTTCAGCCATAATTGTCTTCCTCTACAAAGTTCCTAGGGTTAGCACAGTTGAAATTCGGTTTTACGGGAACAGGCAGAATTTGTTGAGACCGTTACAAACAAAGTTGGGAAAAGACGAATATATATATATATAGACGAGGAGCGCCAAGGATTAGATCGGACTTTATTAGAGCATTCTTTCTTGCTTTTGCCTTTTATTTAACTCTGGAGAATACTGAAAAGGCGCACTGGCGGCTTGGATTGACGTTTGGGTTGGGTTACTTTGGACTGCCAGTCTTTTTTTTAGTTTTTGTCGAAGAGTTGGACTGGGAAGTCCACACAACTGTTGGTCCTCTACTTTATTTATTCTTTATGTTTTGGAATAAGGAAATTTTTCTGTATTTTTAGCTCGTTTGATTCTAAATTTTGAATTAATTTATAAAAAGTTATTATTAAAAGAAGAATATTAAGTTTTCAAATCAATCCTCAGGAGAAATTTCACTTTCATCTATACAATTTTTTAAAAAATTTCAAATAAAATATATGTCCAAACTCAATTTTATAAGCTTCATCACCTAGGTTTTACCTTCTTAGGTGCTGGGACTTAAGAATTGGCAAATATTCGGAGAAAAAGAAAGTGTTGTCAATCCTTTGAAATTCTTGTATACATAGAAAAATATGATATAATGAATGAAAAAAATTCTATATGAGGAACATTTATTGAATGAAACTATATTGATCTTTACCGAATAAGGATAATGCAACGATATACCTTTTGAACTTCTTTCATATTAGGAAGACTCATAAGCATCTTATTATCTTTCTCTGTGACTAGAGAAAGGATGGTCTCAAACTCATAAAACTAACTTCAATTTTTTTTTAAAATTAAATTAACTATTATTCTTATTATAAAGATTAAAATTTAGTTACACAAATCTCTCGCACCATACTTGGAAATTGGAATTTTCATTGCTCTTTTTTTCGTCCCCTAATAAAATAGTGAGGTTTTTTTTTTTCGAAAAAAAAGGAACTAAATTTCCTTTGCATAATGTAGACCAATAAATGTCCTATTTTTCATTCATCACAAAAAGGAATATGTAAGGAACTTGTGGACATTATTCTTAAGATTACAAAGTTGCAAGAGATCAGCACCACTAATTTAGTTTCTTTTGTCTGTTCCTGGGCTAGTCTCAGCATTAATTCAATTAATGATGGAGCCAGAAATTTAGCAGGAAGTGTAAAAAAAAATTTAAGTTGTCTTTAGGATGTGTAAAATTAAATATGCATTTATAATAATTGATATTTATTTTTTTCACACTATATAAATACACTGGATTCGATCATGGAGCCAATGATTTTCTTTCCGTCCAAAGTAATAGCAAATGAAATGAGACAAATTTAAGTAATATATTTTTTATCGGTGAGAACGAAGCAATATTTTCGTACTTTTATTTTTTTTTCTCAGGTGGCATTTGTTCATGTATCATTTTCTATATAAAAATAAATAATTTGGCACGGTTCAATTAAGAAATTCAAATCAAATTTGTCTAGAGAACCATCTCTCCCTTCCCAATTGACACGTTCAAAGTAAATTTTCTGTTCTTGGTCGACTCGATTCAAATTTCAAACGAAGTGATTAGGCCAGAACTTTTCTTCCTATTGCTACAAGTCAATCAACTTCAGTTTTCTTTCAAGTTCCGTCTATTCTTTAAAGAATGAGTTGCAAATCACCTTTCCTGATTACACGGGGAAAAATGAAGACTGAAGAGGACTGTACTAATTAGAATTACGAAAAACTTTTGTTCTTAAACTTTTGTCTGATTAACACGCTTTAATAAGGAGAATATTTGAAATTGAAACCTAAAATTTTGAGTCTTTGAAATTGCGATTTTTGAAATTTGAAGTTATGTTGGAACATTGCATTTACTTAAAAAATATTGAAGTTTTGTGAGTGAACAAAAATTCAAATCAGTTTCTAAAAATATTTGAAGATCAAATTTTTAAAATCTATAGTCAAATGCTAGCCAGATAATGTGGCGAAGTTTGGCGTATTCTTGGATTCCGTGTTCATTATTCACACGTCAATAGGATGACAAACAAGGAAAATGTTTAGGTGAATACATCTGCATATTCGTTGAATGAAACTTTCAAACAACTGAATAAGGAAGCCTCATATAAATGACAACACTCCAAAATGGAAGAAGCAAAATGGGTTTTGCATTAGTCCACAACACCCTCTTTTCTACCTCAATTTACACGACATTTTTTAAGATATAATAGCATGTTAAGTGTAAACGCAATGAACAATTACTGAAATGAAAGAAAATGCAACTTATTCTTTTGAGAAACGGTAGCGACTGTATAAATAAAATAATACAGCAATCACTTCATTTTCCTCAAAGAAGAAAAGAAGAATGTATAATCTTCAATGAAGATGTGTTTATATAATCCTACAGGAGTTATTGTTTCTTGTGAGTAACCCGCTTTAATTCATCCTTTAACGAGGGTGAATCCAGAGTGCTATTGGTTCTAGGGGTGGCAATTGAGCGGGTTGGGTCAAATTTGATGGGTTAGAATTGGTCAAGACATCAAACGGATCAAAACTCAACCAAACCAACCCAACTTTGCTTGGATCAAAATGAGTTGGGTCAAAACGGATTGAGTAATGGATTATAGAGCGGGTCAAAACCCAATTTTTACTAAGTTTTATTTATTTTATTCGTTCTTTTTCAATACTTTAGTATTTAATTACATTTTATTTTTCTTTATTATAATTCGCATTGCATATCAACCCAATTTTTAAATGGGTTAAAATGGATTGAACTAATAATTGGACAGGTTATTAACCCGCCCAAACTTCAATGGGTTTGGATCGAATTGAACGAGTTGGGCTTAATTTTGCCACCCCTAATTGGTTCATGTGAATCATTACCTTTACCCCATTGTTGTGTATATATATATGAATCCATTTGTTATAGTGGTATTAATTTGAGGTCACCATTAAAATCCATAAACTTCAAATCCTAGATTCATCTCTAATAGCAATGGTACCATCTTCAGATTAGTTGGAGGACTATGAATAATCAAGAAACATATTCTACGCCTAAAGGTAATTTTCATATTTCTTAGCAAGATAGAATGTAGTCCAATCTTTACATTTATATTCAACTTCTCCGCATAAGCAATGCAGCTATCATTCAATACAATGGCTTTTGAGCCCAAAAGTTAACATTAAACAATATCCTAAGCAGCAAGATGCATCTCTCATAACTTCAACAAAATCCAGCAGGGTGATACAGGCCAAAACTTCAGAAGTTGCTGCATTCACTTTAGATAGTGTCAACATAAGTACTGCTTCCAACATGAATAACAATAGAACGAGGAAATTTAAGAATAGAGACAAGAAGTTCATAGCTATGGAAGAGCACAGGTGTAATGTGAGTTACTTACCTATATAGTTGTGGGGAAAGAAGTTGGTCAGTATCCAGATAGGTTTCATTGGCAGTACCAAACTGATATCGAAGCAAACAGGCTTCCCAACTGTTTCTCTTCAGGCTAGATGCATCGGTATCAAAGGGAACTGAGAATGCCACATTTGCTCCTATAATACAATGAAATAGAAAATGGTAAGGAGACCAGGATACAAGGCAAAAGTTGCCAATTAGGTGAGGATGCCAAGCAAATAATCTACCAATTGATGCAGTTTTGGTTGTTTGCTCATTCATTCCATATAGATGCAAACAATCCTCTCTCCAAATTTCCTTTACAAACAGAATGTGAATGTCAAATGGGTGTAAATATTGATTCCTTAATCTGCATTTCCAGAAAAGGCGTTCAAATACGTCATGTATCCGACATACCTTGCTGGTAGATCTTGAGAGCTGAAATGGATCAAGGTGAATATTCATCAATGACTCTGGCTCAAAAGCATTGTCTGAGTGGTTTGTATTTGACATAGTTGTCACTGGTGTTAGCTTAGTTTCTGCACAATTTTCAGCTGGATTTAAAATGGCATTTAACAAGGTGTCTTGGTTTACTTGGAGATTCCCAGCCACTTTAGCATTTGTGAATCCATTCCCCTCGCACAAACCCATTTTTCGCTGGGGAAGTTCATTTTGTTGTAGCACTCGTGGCAGGCCCAGAGGATACGTGTTTAAACCGTTTCTCATTGTCAACATCTAAAGATTGAAGTACATTGTTATGCTATAAATAATATCACTTAATCAGACTAACGAGCGTTATGAACAGATAACCCGATCTAGAACCAATCTAGGAAATGGCCTGATCAATAAATAGATTAGCCACAAGAAATTTCGACAACAAACAAGTCATGAAGTGCAGCCCAATAACTGCAGAATGTGGTTAAATCTAATAGTAGTGTATCCAAGTTAATCTTCTCTACAATTTCCACTAATAGTTACTAAAGTTAATCCAAGATGACTGTAACCAGTTTCATTCTCTACTCTTTTATTATCAGTTACCGTTATCATAGAACAGGAGTTGGATATTTCATTCAAAGTTATCCACCAACATATTCAAGCCAACTGATCGTCAAATTAAGGAGAAAAAAGTGTCATCTGCCTGCTGAGCAATTAGAAATAGCACATAGCATTAGTTCCTGTCCGAAATTGCAGAAAAGAAAGCCAACATTATTCAGATGAACTTGAAAGGAGAAAATAAGTATTTGATCAGGTCTTGAAAGAGCTAGAATGGTTGTGTTTTCAAAACACGGTGCATTGGTGTGGAAAGTTGTATCCCACTCAAATCAAGGCGTTCCATACTTTCAGAGCTAGAAAACATAAACAGGAACCGAATGGTCATTAATCTCTTCAGCTGTCATCAAAAAGAATGTCTGTCCTACTAAAAATGCTGGCTTTTGTTCATCAATCTATTGAATCGGGAAAAGAACCAGGTAAGACCAAGGCAGAGAAGATCTGGCTCCTCACCCTACGCTCTGAATTTAGATGGAATCACACCAAAATACACTTTATCTCTTTGAATTCCTTTATTCAATGGAGCTATAGGTAATAGACATTAAACACAAAGAAGACATTTCTGTTAGGTCTTTAACACAATGTCCTAGCCTATGTCACCACTCCTTCTAAGTAAAGGAACAAAGTTTGATTGGTACGACAGAGGTCATTTTCCACAAAAATGTTTCCAGGAAAAAGTCATTTTGGTGTTGCCACTCATTTTTGTTGAAACTATTTGGACTTTGATTCACAACACCAGGGACAATCAACAGAATATTCTATCTAATTTTTGTCAATCTTACATTACATTTTTCTCTGAAAATATTATCACAAAAAATAACTCCCCGTCATACCAAATAAATCACATGTAGCAAATTTCAAACAGAAGCACCAGACCTGTACTTGGAGCTGAAGCTGCTTGAGGTACTCAATTGCTTCATCAAGCATTGAGGCCTTGTCAGTCTGCCAAAAATCCGTTAACTCACAATCAATCTTTAACTGGTAATAAATCATTGTTTTAGCGTCAAGACTCATTCAAAATTGCTAAAGACGAAACATCTCACCTTGTTTGCATTTGGAATAAGCTTTTGCAATGCTTTCATTTTCTCATTAATCCTGCTTCTTCTCCTCTGCAAATCATATTCAGTATGTAAATAAACTTAGGGAGTTCAACTTTATGACCCTTACACAGAATTTATTGTACTTGTGAAATCTTGGGATCAAAAATAATAATCATAAACTAAATTTAATCAACAATTAGAATTTAGAATCAACCTTTTCAGATAAATTATGCACTTGAGCTGCTCTGCTTCTCTTGGATGTGTTACGAGATGGTGGCGGTTGTACTGAAGCTTCCTCCCCCAAATCCTCTGTACCATCCTGCATTTAAAATCCCTATTATCGCATAGAATAGGAAATATACCAGCGGAATTTGGAAATTAAAATTTACAAAAACTAATTAATCAAAACGAATTAAGTAGGAAGTGTAGAAATACCTCACTTTCACATTCATACTCATGTGGATCGTTGTCCATGGTCCCAACAGATGAAGAAGAAACATTTGTTGCACTCGCTGGCACAATATAAGGCCGAGAAGAAGACGACAAAATGCCGCCAACCGATGAATTCACCATGGAAGACAAATCGCCATGTTGATTTTTAGGCATAAGATGGGGTAATGGTGAGGAGTACTGCATTTCATTGCCCATAAAATTGGACGAAGACGAAGAAGAAGGAAGCAGAATATGACGAAGAAAAACAGAAATATCATCCGGTTCAGAGTCAGGATCAGCCAAAGAAAAAGAGTGATCATTATTCGCATTGTGATGATAGACATTGTTGTTAGCCATTTTAGGAGTATAGAGATGTAGATTTCTTTTATCACAGCATTACACAAGCCAGAAAGATCAAGTTCAGCATTTGAGCAGAACTAGCTAGTTTTTTTTATGTGCAATATCCACTTGCACACTCCTTATATTTGCGTGGTCTAGGAGTAAGTGAATTTTTTTGGGTATATGCCCCGAACAAGCGTGTATTTATTAGCCAACCATGCATAGGTAACTTAACAGTAGAGGCAGACATAGGCCAGAGTGTGGGCGGATTCGCATTAAAGTGAACAAACCAATTGAATTTAACGCCTTAATTGAACATCTATTAAATTAAGTAGAAATTACAGAAAGAAAAACAGAGCAAGTTGTTTAGACTTTGACTGGTCTGCTTTTGCTTCTGTGAACTTGAGCATAAGGGAAGTTGGTAAACTGCAAAATCTAAATGAAAGAGTTGATAGGAGCACTTCCCATTGTACCAATTTAAGTGCTTTTATTTTTTTTATTACATGTTTTAATATCACAAGATCTAAAAGATTGTATATAGATCTAATTTAAGTATAAGGAGCAGAATAGTTTATATCGAAAATTCTTTATCCAATCAAATTAAGACACAAAATCGAGGCAGAGGGAGTAGTTTTATATCATAAGTCGTAACAGTGTCAGGTGAAGGCAACTTTCTGGCGCACGTGAAGCCACAATTGTAGACATGCTCTTCAACTGGCTCAGTTCCAGAGAGAGTATATACGCTCCATTTCAGTATCCATTTGTGCTCTCTTTTTGACTTCACTCTCTGTATTCTAAACTATTTTTACTCCAAGGTTGCTGCTTAGCGCTTACCACTTTCCGTACAAAATAAATATTTCATCCGTCTCATCAGTTTCATGTTACATTTTTTAAAAGTTAATTTGATTAATTTTAAAATTAAATTAGTTTAATATTTTAAAATAAAATTTAAATATTCAAAAATTATAAAAAAATTAATAATTGCAACTTTTATATAATTAATATAATGAAAAAAGTCAAAATTACATTGTTTGACTTTAAAAATGAAAATTATAATAATTAAAATGGAACGGAGGGATTACTCCTTGGGTTCCAATTTATGCCAATATTTTTTCTGTTTTAGATTCAATTTATATAAATTTTATTTAATATTTTTTCATTAGATTGACGTAGGAAGAATTGTAGCTTTTGTTATCTTTTGTATACATTTTGGAAGTTTATTCAAACGAGCTCTTGATAAGCAAAGAGTGTCGCATTGGGACCGGAAAGCATCTATTAATTAAGTATTGGATAAATTATGCGGTGTGGCAATCTTATTATTACCTCCATTTTATATTATACAAGCATTTTTCTATAAATATTTATTCTATATTATATGGATATTTATTAAATTATGGTAAAATTAATTGTTTTTCTCATTTTACCCCCACTAACCATGTAAAATAAAAAGTGCTCATATAATATGGGACAGAGGTAATATTATATTATGTCTTTGGGGTATAGTTTTAATTAATTATGAATCACAATTATAGTTTGATCCGATTTGGTACTAATTTTGGATCCTACAAAATAAAATCGGAAACAGTCTCGCTATCTCTATTAGATAGTGGTAAAGTATGCGTGCATTTTACCATCCTCAGACCCACGTTGTGAGATTTCACGGGGGTACGTTATTGTTGTTGTTAATAGGTAAATTTAATAAATGTGTTAAGTTAAAATTTGATAACTAAAAGTAAATGGAGGGAGAAATATTCAAAAAAGAAAAAGTACTAGTTATATACTCTTATTTGAAAGTATAGGGGGAAAGGTTGGATGTGAAAATTGAAATTGTAGTTGAATACGAATTTAACCTAAATTAAAGTACAAAAATTGTGAGTGGAAATATAATTTTCATAATTGGTCAAAATTAATTTTTTCAATTTTTTTTTTAAAAAAAGGTTAGGCAATATATAACCAAACACTATTTTTTTAAAAGAAAAAAATCATGGACAAATGGCTCCTTAGATTTTTTTTTTCCTTCCCTAATAAGGCCACATTAATAACCATAGTTTTCATCAAACCAACTCCATTTCCTTGATTCAATTGATTGATAGCCTTTGTAGTCGCAGGCTATGTATGTAGGGAGTTGATTAATCTGATGAAGAAAACACGTTGGTCTGCTTTGCTCACTCAACAATTCAATGAACTGTGGAAAATGGCAGCAGCAATATCATTTGATTCCACAATTATATTGACTAGTCGCTTTCCAATATAGAGTTAGCTAAAATCAGATACCTAAAAGCGGGTAATACTTTTTCTTCATTTTTGTTCTTTTGAGAAAGAAGGTAAATGATTACTACAGAACACTTCATTCATACAAGTAATGAATGATGGTCAATTCATTTTTAAAAAATTATACTTTCTTCTCTTTATTTTTACTTATCGATCAAACTATATGAATTTTAACAAATATTCTAAGATGTATTTTTTATTATAGTAATATGAGAAAGCAAAATGGCTAGATGGAGCCAAAGATTCACTATTTTTTTACTTTGGGGTGTGATGGAATAAAGCAAAATGACTCTTTAAACTGTCTGCGCTTCTTTCAATTGTGAAGTAGCAGTTAGTCAATGCAACTTTCGATGCTCATCATGGGTCATCCGGAAACAGTCGCGCTATGTTTTTAAACATAGGGACCAGGCTGCGTACATCCGACCCCCCTTACCCCGCAATGGGGGAGCCTTTGAGGCATTGGGGTAATGTTGATGTTGAATATGAGAAAGATTGCAACATATAACATTTTTCGTATAATTTTCTACTATCTAAATTTTAGATTTGAAGTTTAGTCAAGTTGACCTCGAAAAATAAAATAATAACAAATAAAAGTGAACAGAAAGAGTACGATATTGTACATATTTATAGGGCACAAATTACTTTTAATATTTATATACTAAATCTTCAACATCATTAACGAAATTATTAGTTTTGCCATTTACTATCTCCGTCCATTTCTACTTTATATTAAAAATTAATAATTATTTATTACTTATTCGGTTTAACAAATTAAGAAATAATTTATCACTTTATTTTTAATCGGTATTTGTTATAGTCATTCCACACTGCATTTTTCCAAAGAGTTAAAAAATTAAAATTGAAAAACTGTTACAATGACTTGTCTTAAAATTGTAAACAACCTATATATGTACGATGAACTTGTTCTCTAATTTTACAGGTGATGAAGTCGAAAGGATTGAGCTGTCTAATCAATAAGAAAGGTGAAAGAAACTAGAAAGAGAAAAATCAGAGCCGATAACGAAAAGAGCTGGACGAGAGGAAAGTAACATTTTATTTTGTTCTAAATATTTTTGTTAACAAGTGTGTTATATCTGACAATTCACTTGATATAAACTAGAGAAAATATATCCAAAAGGTGATGTAATAAAATTATCATTTAATTTAATTACGTCAAGGATTAGAACCTCAGCTATATAATCTATTGACCACTGTATATACCTCAAATCTTTTTCACTTTAAATTATTAATGCTCCCTCTTATGACAAAAGCGTTTATATTTTCCAGATTAAAACCCAAGATTTCAACTAAAAACTGAAAGCATTTTTCATCTATCAGAGTCTTTGGTTGTAAAAATAGCAAGTAGCTGTATCTTGACACACAACAATACCTTTTTAGTCGTAGTAGGTTTTCTTGTAATAGAAAACGTGGCTATATCCAATTGGATAAGAAGATTACGTATCCAAAAGTAGATATCTAGTCTACATGCAGGACCACTGTAAGTATGAAAAGTAGGCATCATCAACCGTCACCTCATCCGA
Organism: Solanum clarkiae; assembly: GCA_011800125.2. Classification (NCBI taxonomy): domain Eukaryota; kingdom Viridiplantae; phylum Streptophyta; class Magnoliopsida; order Solanales; family Solanaceae; genus Solanum; species Solanum clarkiae. Next base: position 27,920,922 of record JAABOM020000049.1, on the reverse strand, counting down.
TTTCCGCACACGGCAAGCAAATAGCCTTTTGCTGATTTCCCGAGGCTTTTGGGTAGGGGACGTGTCCAAGTGTTTAGTACCGAGAAAAATATTTTCATTTTTTGTTATAATTAAATAAAAAAAAGTTGAAAATTTATTTTTTCTAAAAAATCAAATGATAAAAATAATTTTTTTACATAAAAATAAGAAAAGTCAACATCTCAAGTTCATCATCTCCTTCCGCGTCCAATTCCCCCAACCTTCACTCTTCATCGTATTCTCCATGATATTCTTCTGTTTTTCCTTAAAAAAATACTTTCTCTACTTCATTTTATATGACAGTATTTTCAATCTTATAAATATATAAGAATGATTTTATGCCACAAATTTCAAAAGTCTTCTTTTTTTTAATCTATAACTATACAAGTAGCAAGAGTCATTCTTTTCTTAAAAATATCATGTCAAATCAAATGATGTCATGTAAAATAAAATAAGGAAAGTAATATATAAATATTCGTATTTACTTAACAAAAACATTAGAAAACTAGTAAGGAGCTCACTCGTTTTGTTAAAAAAAAGTCTCATACAAAAAAAAAAAAATTCTTCATACCACATATACGCTTAACATGCAGTTGAACATCGTCTACCGTCGTCATCATTTTTAAGGGAAAAAAATTATTGTCTCTTGATTTTGATCATCATATTATGTAATTTGTAAATGTTACTTTTATTCTCCAGTAATTAATTTCAATATAGATTATTTACAATTCACCTACGGAGTATTTTAAATACTCGATTGTTACTCGATCGAAAGGTCTATCAAGAAGGGTAAGAATGCTTATCCATTATATCGCATGTATTATTATTACTGAGTTGTCAAATTTAACGTTTATAATCAATGTAAGTAATCTAAATAGAGATGCGCGCCAAAGGGACCACGTTATCAAGATCTGTATTACACTCTTTTCATCTTATTTTATTTGAATTTTTTTTGATTTATTTCGAAAAAATTAATTTAATTTTAATTTTTTTGCTCTTAAAAAATAATTTATTATCAGATAAATATCTTAAAAAATATTTTATATTAAAAAATTTTATATATCGTACTCCCTCTATCCCATATTAATTGAATTTATGAGGTAATACACATATTAAGAAAAGCATTCAAAGACAAAATTTACAACATGCTTTTCACTATTGCCCTTTGTAAAATCATAAATATGTAGTATAATTTATCTCATAGAAAATATAAAACTTCAATAAATGGAAGGGCAAATATGGAAAAAGTTTTAAACATTCTTTTTGAACTTTGAACAATTTAATTATTTTAAATATTGAAAAAAACTAAAAAATTCAATTAATTTGAGACGAAGGGAGTATCGAGCCAAGAAGTACTATATAAACTAAGAGGATGGAAGTAATAATTACCCATAGTATTCACAAAGTCAATAAATATATCAAAAATATTCTATATTAAATTTTTTTAAATATCATATCAAGCCAAAAAATACTAGGTGAACTGACTGGATGGAAATAGCAATTACCTGTAGTATTCACAAAGTCAATAATGATCTCAACACTTCTTGTACTCTGGCATTGAGTCTTTATCTTCTGGACCCAGATTGATAAAGATCGTATATGTTTGAGGGAAGTACACAAAAGTATCAAAGGACATATTTTGATCATAAATTTTATTATTGTTTAAAATTATTTTTTATTTTGTTTAAAAATCAATGTTTAGTGAGAAAAATTTTGAAATTTAACTTGATATTGTATTTCAAAAGAAACTTCAAATTTGTATTTCATTTGAGGTTATATTTAATTACAACTAAATATGAACATTGTTTTAAAATATTTTTTACAAAAAATATAAACAAACATCTATTAACATTGTTAACTTTATTTTAATAGATGGGTGGTCGTGACCTAACCCGTTTAACATACATATTTGGGATCAAAAATGCTAAATTGCGGATTATAATTAAACCAATCCAAATAAAAATTCCTCAAAGTGAAATAACTTGAGTGTTGTTGCCGCTATGGAATATGAACATGTGTGTAGCAATATAAACAACTGAATTTGTGATTAAAGGCACACAACTTGATGCTGAGTGATTTGGTAATGAAAATCATCAAAACAATTAATAGGCTGCAAAGCAATAAACTAAATTAGAGAATAAATACATATTATAAGTTGTAATTTGAATTATCTCTGACATAGTTATCCACTAATGTCACTTGAAAAATATGAGTTTGAGAGCTTAAATAACTTGTGCTATCATTAGTATATTTTCAAATTGTGCGAACTTACAGAGTTATTTCAGATCTTCAACGGATAAGAATAACTTTATCGAATATAACTTAAAAATGTGCTTGATATCATTCTCGCGGATATTCAATGTTGCATCAGCCATCAAAGGTGTTGACTGAAAAATCAATGATGAATAATGCAAGTAAACTAGCTATGAATTCAAAATGTTTAATAACAGAGGGAAAAGGCATGAATTTCCAACTTATCTTATCCTATTATATAAAAGAATCACGTAACCTATTTTCAGTTAGAAGTTTAGAAGGCCCCAAATAATTGATTCCCTTCTTTTTAAAATAAATAAATGAATTATTCTTCAAGTATTCACTGTTCCTTTAGTTTCATTATATATTTTTTGGTCAATTCGATAAAAGTCTATATAGTTTTATATTCAAAAACAATTCTTTATTTTGTTATTCTTATTTTTCTCTCGAGGACGTGTTGTTGACAAGGTGCTTCTTTGTTTTTCCACTCTTACATTATGAGACTTAATTAAATATTCAATGAAAATAAAAGAAATTAACTAACAATTTATCAACCTCAAAATTGGAATAAGTGTAAGGTTTTATGGCTAATAAAAATTCATGTGTATAACAAAATATCTATATCTAAAGGAGATGATTTATTCATGTGATTAAAGTATTTTTAAAATTCATAAGTTGGATCGAATTTGAAAGTGTATCATAATAGAAACATTTTACTCTGTGTTCAAATATGATTTAATTGGAATAAATCACAATTCAAATATCTAAATATAATTTACTAATAAATTAAATGATTCGCCGATGTATTTAACATTTACAATTCATTACGTTTCTGTCGACATAATTTAAGATAACTGCAAATATAGGTTACGCACAAATGAATTTGAAATCTATGGAACGGAAGCATTTCACCATCCACTTTGATTTTTCAAAGATATAGAATCTTGAACCCACAACACATTTGGAAAAGATTGATTCATTGAAGCTACATTTTTGTTTCACAATTATATTTTGGAGTCATTAAAAAAAGGTTCCATAACTTTTTCAACATACCAACCACCGACCACCTTGTGAAAAGGGTGAACAAATTAAGGCAAAGGGCTCACCAACTACGAGAACCTACTCATTTTAATTTATTTATTTTAGTCGGTTTGAATAAAAATGCTTTTTTTTCTTTTTGATGAGTCTTAAATTTATAATTTTTTATGTGACGTATTCAAAATTATAAGATTAAATGATATCTTTGTACATTACAAGTACTTTCTTAATTGTTGTGTCAAATTTTCTTTTTAAAATATTCAAATGGATGGGCTCAAGGCTCTTTCTTCTATAACAAAAATAAAAAGGGAACTTACCTACACACAACAACAATATTACCCCAATGCCTCAAAGGCTCCCGCCCATTGCGGGGTAAGGGGGGGTCGAATGTACGCAGCCTGACCCCTGTGTTTAAAAACAACATGATTTTAATAATACATGTACAATTCACTTTCAATACACAATACAACCTTTTTACTAGAATGCAGGTATATATTTTAAGATACTTATTATACATCTTTTATATATAGTGTAATTCATTTATATTACATGTATAATTCACTTATAATACATAATACAGTTACTATAAATGGTAAATATTTTTTTTGTTATCTTTTTGCAAAGATTAATTGGATGTACTTAGATATAAATTTAAAATTGAAAAATGAATTTAAAAAACAGTGTTATAAACTGTTTTTCATAATTTCAAATTCTATTTAAATATTTTATGGCCAAATAATAATTCTTAAGTAAAATAAAAAAATTATTCTTAATAAATAAATATTTTTATGATCAAATGGATCTAAAGTTTCGTCGGTTGCTAACTTGCTCTATGATATGAGAAGGGGAGTCAAGAATGGCAGCCTTGGTCCATTCACCAAACTTTCAGCATCTTTGGTAAGTCATTTTTTGAAAATGTATCTATTACGATGATACTCGCTCTGTTTATTTTTATTTGGCTCCTATACTATTTTGGAATGTCTAATAATACTCATTCACTTTATGAAATCAAGAGATAGTTTTATACTTACTTCCTAAATTTATCCTTATCATTAATTATAGTCATTTCTCATTATATTTTTCAAAATATAGTATTTATTATATTCAAATGATACTTTGATAAAATTACCTCATCATTTATTATTTCTTGATTCTTGTACCAAGTCAAAAGGGGCCAAGTAACATTGGACGGAGGGAATAAAATATTAATAAATTAGAACGTTTTGACTTCTTTTTTGAAAATGTATATATTTAGATGATACAATGTATCTATTAAGATGATAAAAGTTTTTGACTTCTTTTGAGTATTACTAAAGATTGATAATGCTCCAGTCATTCATTTTTATTTGTTCAATATAGTATTATTTTAGAATGTTTAAGAATACTAATCCAGTTTATAAAATTAATAAATAATTTATTATTTGGTGTATATTTTATCCTTGTTTTAAGTTTTGACTTCTTTTGAGTATCACTAAAGATTGATAATGCTCCACTCATCCATTTTTATTTGTTCAATATAATATTATTTTAGAATGTTTAAGAATACTAATCCAGTTTATAAAATTAATAAATAATTTATTATTTGGTGTATATTTTATCCTTGTTTTATATTTCAATATTGAGATGATTTGTATTTTATAATGGCGATTTGTTAAAATTACTCTTGTTAGTTGTTATTTCTTAATTGTTGTGTCAAATGATACTCCTTTCATCCCAATTTAGTTGTGAGGGTTACTACAAATAATTGTCTAGGGATGGCAACGAGTCGGGACGAGTACAAGGCAGGTTGAAGTACCTATTTTTAAAACTAATGCGGAGTTGGACAGGTTATGAATTTAAAAAATCAAATAGGAATTCGAAGAAATTAAATCTTTGTAATTAGTAAAAGTTAAAAATATAATCTTTTTATATTAAACATTGACTTTACATTATAAAAATTTGATATTACACGGGCTACTTTGAGAAGTAATAAAACAACAACTATACATGATTAGAATTTATTTCCTAAAGTTGTGAACTCTCCCACCTAAAGAGTCCTCACATGGAAAGAAAAAACAAGTTAGAAATATATGTGGCATGGCTAGCAAAAGCATCATATCTTATTTATCCCTAAAATTTAAAGACTGTCATATAAATTATTAAAATAAAATTTACGTAGCTTATTTTTATTTAAGAGATTAAACACTTAAGATATAAATTAAAGAATTGAATATGATATATATGATAAGTAAACAATCAAGATACTTGAAAAAACAACAATAAGAACATAATGTAAAAAAAAGAAGAAAAAGGTAAGTGTTATATTGTTTAAATCAAATTCAACAACATAGTCATATTTGCCACTAAAGAAAACGTAAAAGAGATAACGCAGACATGTGGGGGATAGTATTTTTCATGGTCTGTAAGATAGCGCTGCGGCTGCAAACAAATTATAAATGACACTAAGGGAAATTTCAAGAATATCTAGAATTGAGAAGATCCAGTTTTGATAGTTTTGAAAATTAACAATGCACAATATTAGTGAAAAAGTAATATACCTAAACCATGTGAAATGAGACATCAACAAAAGTTTTGTTTTAAATAACCACATGAAGCGCGATAAATTCACTGGTTAATCCATATGATAAAATTTTATAAGTTGAGCTTAAACCATGCATACTAGAAGGAGAGGCTTTCAACATTGGTGGAACGTTTGATACATTAATATCAATTCATGTTTGGCTATAGATTTTAAAGTTAAAATTTAAAATTTGAATTTTTGAAATTATTTTTGAATATACATTGCACTTGAAAAATATTTAAACTTTTGTGAATGGTGAAACTTCTCCCAAGCTAATTTTTGAAACTAAATTTTTTAACAACAAATTGAAATCTGATCCAAATATCTACGGCCAAACATAATTTCATGTAGGTTATTGCCTTTTGATATCTGTTACTATCGACTGTGTATATTTGTTCAGTTATCGCTTAATATTGTTGTTATTGTCATTCTTTTTCTTCGTTAGAATGTTTCGTAAAGCTTTCCTCATTAGGTTGTTATCATATTTGCAACTATTTTTATTTATTGCACTTGATCAAGAATCTTTCAGAAATAATATTTTATTTTCATAAGTTAGGGATAAATTTGTATGCACTATACTTTTTCCAATACCTCACCTGCGATATTATACTACGTTATTATTGTTGTATTGTCTTTTTCACAGTTATACTAATCCGAAAGCTTTTTAAGAAGAAAAGTCAGCTATGCGTTGTCCGCTTGACATGATTTCCTCCAAAGAAAGAATACTTTTGATCCTAATTTTGTCAAAGAAAACCCATAAATTATATACTGAAATTTGAAATATGGAAAGTAAGAGCTGGTTAGTGGGTATGGTAGGTGATGAACAGTGAAAGTCAAACATAAAAAAGGAGTTTGTTCAATTGGCTGTATTGTCCCACAAATAATAGGAAAAAGCTTCACCAACTTCCTGTCGTTTTCAGCCAACCACTCTTTACAAGTATCTCTTGTTTTCCACTACTATAAATTCAGCTATTTTCATCTGTCATAAAGCAGGTTGCTTGCTAAAGACCTTTTATCTATTTCAGTAACAAAAAGATTGTTGAAAAAATATCCAAAAGCAGCTAGCAATGTCGAGCAATGGAGAAAATGGAAGACATCAAGAAGTTGGACACAAGAGTCTCTTGCAAAGTGATGCTCTTTACCAGGTAAATACATGCAAATTAAAGGCTACATACCACTTTTCATTCATATTATCATAAGAAAAAATAGTTTACTAATGCAAGACTTTCGATGAACATGTTGATCGTAATAAATTGTTTGATTTATGTCTGAACAGTACATTCTTGAAACAAGTGTGTATCCAAGAGAGCCTGAAGCCATGAAAGAGTTAAGAGAGATTACTGCGAAACATCCTTGGTAACTTTCTCCTGCACATTTTTTCACTTTAATCATCCGCTTCGACACTTAAGTATTGTAGCTGGAGCTAAGTATGAAATCTTCATTTGGTGGAAAAAACAGGAACATTATGACCACCTCTGCTGATGAAGGGCAATTCTTGAATATGCTTCTCAAACTCATCAATGCCAAGAATACTATGGAGATTGGTGTTTTCACTGGTTACTCTCTGCTTGCTACCGCCATGGCTCTTCCCGATGATGGCAAGGTAATTAGCTTATACTAACATGCTCGCAGTCTAAATAATGATAATTGAACTTATAAACTGTACTAATCTGCTGCAATTGATTCAGATTCTGGCCATGGATATCAATCGGGATAACTACGAGATTGGTCTTCCAGTAATTGAGAAGGCCGGTCTAGCACACAAAATTGATTTCAGAGAAGGCCCTGCACTTCCTGTTCTTGACCAAATGATTGAAGACGT
>JAABOM020000049.1:27885173-27902804 GCA_011800125.2 Solanum clarkiae | reverse complement strand
TTGAACTATCACAAGAGATTGATCGACTTGGTCAAGGTTGGTGGACTAATTGGCTATGACAACACCCTATGGAACGGATCAGTAGTGGCACCACCCGATGCTCCCCTCAGGAAATACGTTAGGTACTATAGGGATTTCGTATTGGAACTCAACAAGGCCTTGGCTGCGGATCCCAGAATTGAAATCTGCCAGCTTCCTGTAGGCGATGGCATCACTCTTTGTCGCCGCATCAGTTAAAATATTCATACAGTACTAATGGTGGCAACCCACAATGCAAGGCATGCCACCGGATTCATGACATCCGAGGATTTTATCATTTTTCAAATCCCCTGTTTTAAGTCATTCATTTATTATTCTGTTTTTTTTTTTGTTTTCTTTTAGTTCTATTGGCAAAAGTTGCATTGTCTATGTTACCTACAGTTTATTTCACAATGTATTTTTATAAATAGAGGAAATTCGTGTTCAGAGATCGAATGTCCTAAATGCATATGCCCAGTCCTCAAAGTATCACATTCTTGCAAATTTCTGAAATCTCAAATTCAAATTGGGGAGGAGTAAGCCTGCTTGATATTCTGGGCTATAGACAAAATTGGACTAGTTTATGTTGCTTGATCCAATTGCGTTACACAAATTCGCGTTGGTGAAAAGAAAGTACACCGTACATATACAAGCAAATTTTATATGGCAAATACCGGCAACGAAATTGTTATTTTCGGATTAAAATTCAGATTCGTGCATTGCAGAGCCTATTTTTTGACAAGCTTTTATATTCGTATGAGACCACTTATTAAGGATAGAAGAATTCCAACTATTCCACCACAATCTATACTGGTTCTTGAAAGACTAATAAATCTTTCTACCTTATGAGACCACACTCCTTAATTAATTTTATGTCAGGCTCTTTCATTTTCATCAATTTTAAAAAGAACGTTATAGTTTTATATTTTAATTTTGTTAATTACAAACTTTTCATTTTCCTCTCAATTAATGACGTGCTTGCTATTTAAGACCACAAATTATAATTGTACTTCTAGTGTGAACATTTTTTTTTCTTATAAAAAAAATGAGCACCCAATCAAACACCATTATATAAATTAAAATGGACTAAGATTTTTCCATCTGTGCATTCAGTTGCTAATATCATATTTTCACCAAAATTCTAAAATCAATTTATTTTGAATACGGCTTTTTTCAGTAGTGTTCTGATATCCTGTTTGACCAAATTTCTAAGATTACAAGTAAAAATTTGTTTTCTAAAAATAATACTATTTGAGTTCTTGAGAAATTTTAGAAAATAGTAAAGTACTACATGAAGTTGGAATTTCTAATCCTTAAAATAATACATCTTTTCAAAAAAAAATTATATTCATTACTCAACCAAACTTGGGAAAATAGTACAAAAATAATTCCATGCCCTCTCGCCCGTTATTTGAAAAGAATCCCTCCCTAAGATCTCCTATTTTTTTTGCTCTCTTGATGACTTGAACTCACAATCGTTGAAGTGACAACTGCTTATTATTCAAGCAACTCCCTCTTATCTCCTCAAAATAAATAATCATAATACCTTTAATAATGTTTCTGTAAAGAAAATATTCTTTTCTTAAACAAACACCAACAAACTTAAGGACATAGTAATAATTCAATGTCCATTATTTGTAAGACAACAACTACGTAAAAGTTATTAGTTTTAAGTCATACTCAAATGTGTTTACTAATCCTAAATCTGTCTTAAGAAAATATATGCAATGCGTTAAATGTTAAAGAATATCTTTCATTCTGAATTCGTCAAGGAAAGTAACTTAATTTGAAATAAGGAATGTGAGAGGCTGGTGGTGGGTATTGTTAGGTAGTCAAAAAAAGGAGTTGGTCAATTGGACAAATTGTAAAAGTAGGAAGGAGAGTAGGATATTTCACCAACTTCCAATCATTGTCCCCCAAACAACCCCTCCACTCTTTTACAATACGTCTCTCTTGTTTTCAACTCCTATAAATTAAGCCATTTTCGTCTCTTCAAAAGCAGGCTGCTTACCTTAGACTAATCTACTTCAAAAATAGAAGATAGCTTTTAAAAATATCCACAAGCAGCTAGCAATGGCAAGCAATGGAGAAAATGGTAGACACCAAGAAGTTGGACACAAGAGCCTCTTGCAAAGCGATGCCCTTTATCAAGTAAGCAAATTAAACCCCACATACCACTTTTTGTTCACATTGTCATATAAGAAATTAATAAATTGTTTGATTTGTGTTTGAACAGTACATTCTTGAAACAAGCGTCTATCCAAGAGAGCCCGAAGCCATGAAAGAGCTAAGAGAGATTACTGCGAAACACCCTTGGTAACTTTCTCCTGCTCATCTTTTCACTTTAGTTCATCCATTTGGATGATGGAATCAATGGATTCATGATAAAGTAGAATAAATATTCAAGCTGGAACTAAGTATGAAATCTTCATTTGGTGGAATAAAACAGGAACATTATGACCACCTCTGCCGATGAAGGGCAATTCTTGAATATGCTTCTCAAACTCATCAATGCCAAGAATACTATGGAGATTGGTGTTTTTACTGGTTACTCTCTGCTTGCTACTGCCCTGGCCCTTCCCGAAGATGGCAAGGTAATTAGCTTACACCAATATGCTCGTAATCTAGCAAATGATAATTGAACTTATAAATTGTACTAATCTGCTGCAATTGATTCAGATTCTAGCCATGGATATCAATCGGGATAACTATGGGATTGGTCTTCCAGTAATTGAAAAAGCTGGACTAGCTCACAAAATTGAATTCAGAGAAGGCCCTGCACTTCCTGTTCTTGACCAAATGATTGAAGACGTAAGTACATCAAGTCTCATGAACATAACAACAAATAAATAAATCTATGATTGCTAATGTTGATGTTTGTTTATGATTAACAGGGCAAGTATCATGGATCATACGATTTCATATTTGTGGACGCTGACAAAGACAACTACTTGAACTATCACAAGAGATTAATCGACTTGGTTAAGGTTGGTGGACTTATTGGCTATGACAACACCCTATGGAATGGATCAGTTGTGGCACCACCTGATGCACCCCTCAGGAAATACGTTAGATATTACAGGGATTTTGTATTGGAACTCAACAAGGCCTTGGCTGCTGATCCTAGAATTGAGATCTGCCAGCTTCCTGTTGGTGATGGCATCACCTTGTGTCGCCGCATCAGTTAAAATATATCCAAGAATGGAAGGTGTCGCGCTGCTCTAGCTCATGTCAATGGAGGATTATTTCTAATCATTCATTATTTGTCTTTTATTTTTAGTTCTGTCTTTTCTGGTTACACGGCTCATTGTCGATGTACCTACTAATTAATTTCATAATGTATTTTCGTAAATAAAAACAAAAGTTAAAAGTAAATTAAGCTTCAATGTACCATATGATAAGTGAGGCTAGTTGGGAATCAGATACGTCACACCAATGACTAAAATTAGTAGAAAATGCAATTTCAAGACAAAAAGAAAAAGTTTAAACTAGTAGAAGTCGTCATTTCCTAAAGAAGAAACCAAAATGGCTAATGCTGGGTGAAATATACTTAAGTATTAGACTAGCTAGATGCAGCTTTCACCCAAGCCTACACAAAATGCCCCAATGATAATTAAAAAGGAAAAAGAAAAAAAAGTCAACCAAAATTTCAGTTTCAGATTAACCAGGTTGGGGAGGAGTAGGGTTGGAATTGAGCTTTACTTGGTTGGAGTTTGGAAAATAAGGCTTGATATTTTGGGCTTCAGAGTAACCCGCTGTCACCTTTTGATAGGTAAGCCCATTTCCTCTGGGCCAGGGCTTAGCTGAATTGGAGGCCCAATGCAAGTTGTGTTCATGCAACTGAAATTGTGGTGTTCTGTTCTGATATGGAAACCTTATCAAGTTTCTAATTCCATGTTTTCTCTACAGAAATGTGCCTCCCTAAATTGGAGGAGTCTATGTTGCTTCATTTTCAATTACATTTGAATAACTCATGCTGCAAATTCAAAATACTTATTTTGTCAGTCGCAAAATGAATAAATAAATAAAATTCCTATTGATTTTTTCTCGGCATAATTATCCCTTAACAAAAAAAAAAAAAGAAAAGGAATCAAGTCCTGTTAGTTTACAACATGGAGGATCATATATTTTTGTAATACTCTACTGGAAAATGTAAAGGGAAGTAAGAAGGATGAATTTATTTTAAGTGTTTTTAAATTAAAATTTCTTTTTAATCACTTTTGACTAAAAGTAAAAAAACAACCTTTAAGTTAAAAATTTTAAATTATTGCTTTTGACTCATAAATACGAAGCCAAAAGATAATCTAAAAAAATGTATTTTTCTCTATTTTATTTTATATGTTATCCTTTTTTTCTTGTCTAAAAAAGAATGTTATTTTATCATAGTAAAAAATATTTAATTTTAAAAGTTCTCTTTTGAATAATTTACAACTAACATTTATCCAAAAAATATTTTAGACCATAATTTTAATTTTTTTTTTAAAAATAAATACTATATCAAAACGGTGCCGCATAAAGTCCGAGCAAGTTACCGCCCAAGAAATATGTGAGTTCCTTGCAAAGAGGAAAGGCAACCCATAAACCACGTGTAATGCCCAAAATCAGTCGAACACACGAAAGCTAAACGTAACGTTATTAACGAACTAAAAGTCAAAGTTGCCCTTCTGAGTTATGATGATTACGCAAAAACACAAATACTTTTTAAATTATCTATACTTTATATACGTCTGATCTAAAATAAATAAGTAGAGTTATTAATTGAAAGGATTTCGTATCTAACAGTAAGAATTAATTTGAATGGACTTCGATTTTTTTTTTTATATGAAAAGCCATTAATTAGAAAATTGTACTAAAGTTAGGTACGAAAAAGAAAATCAAATTTTAGTCCGGCCATCATCTATTCAACTAGTAGTACACAATGTTCTCATATTTGGACTAAAATGACGAGCAAGTTTATTAGATGGAACCTAATCAATGATGAAATTATAATTTTAATTAAATAAATTTAAAATTTAAAGAAAAAATATATGACTTAACTGAAAAAATTTTATTATTTATTATATATATAATTATTTTAACTTTATATAACTAATATAATTTTTCGTCGCAGAAAGCTCGGATGCTCCGGCCTGAACCTAGTAATCTGATTCGGTAACAAGTCGAATTCTTTTGTGAAGATTCTAAAAGCTACTGCATCTAGAAAAGTATCGTATAATACATACATTTAAAAAAGTGAATTGACATGACGAAAAGATGACCACACTTTCTTTTCATCCTCTTCTTTCTCTCTCCTACTTGTACGATTTTTATGAATACTTCTCTACATAACCACGACTTCTTCCCCTTTTCTTCTTGAAAATTTCATCTTTGTGAGTTTTGTTGAATTTGTTGAAGCACCTAATTTCATTTTTTGTTCTTTAATTGTTTCTTCCATCATGAAAAGAAAAGGGTTTGAAGAATTAGATGATCAAAACAGGCCGATTGATAGACTCCCCTTTGACCTCTTGGCTCACATTTTTGCTCTGCTTACTTGTTTCAAAGATTTGGCTCAGTTAATTTCAGCTTCTTTTGTTCATTTCTTTATTTCCCTCTTTTTTTTTGGTTAATTTGGTCTTTGTGTTTATTTGTCGTTTTGTTTTTTCTGTACTTGTTGTAGGACTAGTGCTGTGTGCAGGAAATGGAGACAGGGGGTGAAAGAATCGTTAGCGAGAAGAGAAAGTTTGAGTTTTTCGGGATGGAAAGTGGATGATGATTCTACTACTCGCCTTGTGCTTCAAGCTTACTGTCTCAAGGAACTTGACATGTATGACTTTGAGAGTTTATAATAGTAATTTTGTACTATATTCTTGTTACAAGTAAATTCATTTACTCTCATTGCATAACCTTTTAAACTAAATATCGATTGATAATGATTGAATCAAAAGGGATTTTGAGGTATCAGTAATGAGAATGCTTATAGTAGTAACGAAAAATTCGAGTAACATTCTTGGATTAACTTCACTAGGATTTGTCCAATCTTTATCTCAAGTAACATAGAGCAAAGCTGAAATGTCATCCTTGCGTTTCAACTTTTGGAAATCTGGCTAGGTTTAGACTATTGCCATTAATAGATTCACTACATCATCATACCTGGCAACTGCTCGCTCTTTGATCCGTTATATAACAACCACTTGATCAATGTGGCCATCTAATCATACGGAGTACTGGTATTAAAGAGCTGTACATTTGAAGAGATCCTATTTTCTGCAAGATTCGATTGAGTTATAGCTATTATGATTAGTTGTTACATATCCATATATGAGTCCCATGCTCTCTTAATCAAATTTAAAGGTATCTTGCAGATGCTATGTTTCGGATGTATTCTTACAATTTATGGTACTAACAATTGACAATGAAAGTTTGTTGAGTAATTGTCGATGCACAAATATTTGCAAACTTTTGGTGCTTTTTGGTTGTTTTGACTTTGGATCTTTAGTGTTCAAAAAATGCAATATGTGATGATTAGGGAGATCTTCTGTGTTGGTACTGTTCTGACTTGTATACTTTCTTCAGTTCAAGGAGCCGTTGGGGTTGTCAAATAACAGATCGTGGGCTGTACCAATTGTCAACTGCTAAATGTGTTAGCAACCTATCATCACTATCTTTATGGGGCACCACTGGGATCACAGATACAGGTGTCGTTCAGCTGGTATGACGTCCTCATTGTTTATCATGTCCTTGATCTGTGATATTAAGTAGGTCTGGTTAGATGTTATTGTTTTGGAGGTTTATGTTTGTCGTTATCACTTTTACCTGAAAACATTTGATAATGACATTTGAACTTTCGCCCCTTTAATTTTGTGGATTTGCATGCATATTTTGATTCCAGAAATAAGGAAGATGTTTGTTTGGAAAAAGGCTGATCGATGAGGAGCTGGAGTTATCTGGTTACCTCATTGTGTACTTCAAATTGCTTTAAGAAATAAGCAAGGGTACCATATGCTAATTAGAGGAGAGAGATTTATTCACCCGTTAATCTGCTACACTTCTCTTTAGAATATACCGTTTGAATCTCGTGCTTCTTTTACATAACAACAAAAAACAAAAGACAGAAACAGGAAAGAAGTGTTCACTAAAATCCTGAGTAGAAGGTTAATGTTCTTTGTCCCGGAGGCTGCAATTGACAAGAATAGTGACGACTTGTTGAATACAGATGAAGCATCTTAAATAGTTAATCTTATGGGGAATGATAGAGTTTAAATTTTTTGAGTTTCATTTGTTGATCTGGTGGGAGTACCTAACTCTAATTGACATCTTTCTATTACATAAATACAAAATGAAACTGAAGAATTTTTGTAAATTGTTGCCACATCTGTCTCTAGAAAGCCATTCCTTTTTTCTGATATTCCACTTTAAGTTTTGGTAATCAGAACTTCCTGGTTCTTATGTTTCTGTCTCGAAGCTTCTAATTCTGAATAAACCCCTAAAGTTTTGAAGCTCACGTGTTACTCCAGTCTTAGCGAACTTTTACATTTACCGTCTCCTATCAATGAAGCACAATGCACTGCAAGATTGTAAAAATGAGGCTTTTCCTGCCCTGTACTTTTGGGTGAAATTAGCTGCTTATGAAAAGTTCAAGTAGACTGTTGCCTCATTTAGTTTTGTTTTTTTGGATAGATCTCCAGAGCTAATTCTCTACAGCATCTGAATATTGGTGGTACATTTATAACAGACACATCCTTATTTGCTATTGCTGGTAGCTGCCCACAGTTGAAGGTAAGTTCCACACCTTAAGGTTGCATCACCAATTCCTTAGCAGTTTCTAACCTCATATAATTCGAAAATTCATTGTCAACAGATTTTTAAGGTACTAACACTTGCCATCTCTTTCGCAGTCCATTGTGCTGTGGGGCTGCCGACATGTTACTGAGAATGGGCTTCTAGCTTTGGTAAATAAATGCCGCAAGCTAGAGTCTATTAATGCATGGGGTATGAGGGTAAATGTGGACTGCTTTGTTGGCCTACTCACTATTAGCCCAGCCCTACAAATCGAACCTAAAGGCATGCTGCCTAATATTGCCGTCTTTTGAGGAGCCTTTTAGTTCCTACGTGACCTTCGTCTTTAAGTGGTCATCCACCTGGGTTCTTATTGCATTATATCTGGTGTACAGCTTGTCAATTGTTTCATTGAACAATAATGCTTTGTACAGATTGTTTTTATGGTTCTCCTTCGTATTTATTTGGACGATTGCCCCTGCAGAACTGCTTCTGAAAAGATCCGATCTGCTAGAAAATATTAAAAGACCATTTCTCCTTGTCAGATGATTCATTTGGAATCTAAAATCCTAAGAATTTCTGTTGTGCTCACTCCAATTCATAGAGCTTTCATCGCGTTGAATATCACATGACAGTAACCTTGCCGTAGTATTCATGCATGGCATCTTCAATTGTCAAGCAAATTCAAGAAACTAGAGAGGCAGTATAGCAAGAGTTCCATTTTCATGCTGAAGTTAACCAAAAGTCACTTGAATAAGACTACCATTGTCATCATACCAAAGGGAAAAAAACTGGCAACTAGAAAATGACATGGGATGTGATAAAGTACCTGCTACATATTGTTACTCTTCTCCAACCCCTTGCCTACTTCTATATCAAAATCCTCTATAAAATTACAAGTTCTTTTTTACTAGGAAAATGTCAAGCTGAATGTTAATCATCTCTAACATGCCGACGTGGGATTCTAGTGTATACTGTACCTATTCCGACTCCATAATTCTACACACGAAAATATAGTAGAAACCAAGCATCCATGGACGAAACTCATGTAAACATCTGTGTGTAGCTCTCTCTGTTTCTTCTCATAATAGAAACAACAGCATTACAGATGACAGGGAAAATAGGTATAAGATACTGGAAAAGTGGATTGCTGAAGCATGGCCTGTTAATTGCACGGACCCTGAAAACATTCCAGCATTATTGGTTGCCGTTGGAGTTGCATTTGGTGCAGTAGTATTCCTACAAACTCCAAAATGTACACCCACCTGTGAAAGAGTAAGTCCATTTATTTAAGCATTGTCGTTTCAATGTTATTTTTTGGTAACAACTTAAAGGCTGCATCCTTGTCACCCCAAAATAAATCAAGTACAACCATGTTTTCTTTTCCCTAAACTTCAAGAGGTACATATTAGATCTTCCTGAACAGTTTATAACCCAAATGTAAACTATTCCCTCCTTCCCAAATTGAATGTTAACCTTCACATTTTGGTCTACTACAATATAGTCTCAACTTCCCCAAAAGGCAAACTTTAACCAATGTACATTTCAAAATAGAACATGGTGCCTATTATTACTCATCTTAATACAGCTTTTCTCGATTCTGTTTTCTGAAAAGGAAAAGTGTATCTATGTATGCCTCCAATAAATCATAAACAATTCATTCTCTCAATTTTTCTCTTAATAACAAAGTTAATCCAAGCAAAGACATTTTAGTTGGAACCAACAGAGTGATAATGAGACATGCTCAGATATGTCATCTGAGAAGAAATTGTCAAGTATATAGTTGGTTATTATATTGAGATATGCACTTCTTAAAGGCTGCTGCTGAGCATCTCAGTGATGACCCTATATTTCTGAAGAATTGTTTGACCAACAAAACTCTTTAAGCTCAAATCTACATATAATAGATCTCTCAGAATGTCTGCAATATCCATGAAGGTGAAAGCAGCTTATGATATAACAGCTAATGAAGCTATGTAACCAGGTCAATGTTAGAGAATTTTGTTGGTTCAATCATGCCAATATCCTTCCAGCACAAATCTTCCAAATTTCATCAAAGATTAGTATCAAAAGAAGATAACATCACTCATCAAGTCATGTTTAAGATCAGATCTTCCAGGGTAATCATCATATTGCACATTTTTATTTTGAGACATAGGTTACAAACAGGACTAGGAAGGAACATCCTATATCAGAGATTTTTGACTATATAGAGGCAAAAGATGGTGCGAGTCAACTCTCCTGCTAATCGTTAAACAAAACATCTATTCGAGCAAGGAGAATGTTAAATATCATGGGCTAGCCCCACCAACTCTACAGTGAATAAAACATCAAATTTGTTTAAATTAAAAAAAAAAGTTGCAAGTGATTTTTCAAGCTCCTGTGATCTGATAAATCACATTAGCATGCTATTTCTCATCTAGAAGTTCTCTTCAAAAGCTATTCGTAATTGTGGACTTGAACTTTTTTATACGGACAGACTTGAGTTGCAATTATTTTTTAATATATATGTAGTAGATGTCAAACTCCTTTCGACTAGTTCATGTGGTTGCTTTTTTTCAAATTTTGAACCCCTTAATAGAAATCCTGGCTCTGCCACTACTTACAGGCCACATTAGTCAAACTCAGAATCAGCTACTAAAGAGAATTTCACTTATGGTTCTTCCTCCTAACTCTCTTCATAGAGTGAACCTTTGGCACATAGACACGTGTTTACAACTAAAAAAATTATCCAAATAACCAATATAAAAGAAAAAATGGGAAAACCTGGCATGCCGTGACAGTCGGGCAACCACAAAGTGTATGGCCGTTCATTTGATCTAAAACTTCAAAAACTCCTCCTCCATCACTTCTCTGCAGGAATTTTTTTTTCATCAGTTGATGTTGAACATCTTTAGTAATTTTTCCCTAGCATGACTAAGCAGAAAATATTTTAATACCATGTAAAAGTTTACTGCAATATAATTAGGCATCATGTTGCCTGCTGCTTTGTAACAGCTACCAACCATATCAACAAGTTGAGTTGAATGCTCTTTGCAGGCTCCGTTTTGTACGGCAACTGTGGGAAAGTAATTCATTAGAAACAGGGAGGCACTTCTGGAATTAAGTGCCTTCGATTCCTTACGACTGGAGCATGAGCCAGGCACCACTCCAGGGTCTCCAGCTGAAACATCATTACCACATATGATTGCTAAAGAACCAACCCACAAACCAGAATCATCAAAAAGGGCACACTGATTTAGTACTTACGCTCATTTTCAACCATGTATCTCCACTGATAAGCAATTCCTTCAGCAGCTTCCTTGGAAGAATCAGAAGTAAAAACCAACAAACGATAGTTCTTTTTAACCATATCATTCACGGTGGGCCAATCATCACCCTTTTTTGGCATCTTAGAAACAGGAAACCAATACTTGTCCAACCCAGCATCAGCAAATACCCTTGTTAAACCCTTTGGGGAATGCACATAATCCTCAATTATGATGGTGACTATTTCTGTAGGATTTGCACTCAAGAATGCTTCCACCTCTTTCAAAGTGTTGATTGCCGGTTCCTAGAAAGCAAATTTTACATATTAACATCGCTAGAACTACTCAAAAGCAATCTCACAGCGATAGAAGAGAAGGATTGCATAACATTACAAAGGCAGTGAAGTTGTAACATTGTCCACGAAATGAGTGACAGAGCCATATATCGTTCTCGAAATCATACATATCCAACATCAATCCCCTTACTCCATTCTGAAAAGTTACATGAAATAAACAGCAATGTGTAAACATCATAAAAAACTCATGTCCTTGAACAGGAATGTCAGAAAAATGAAGTTGGACAAACATAAGAAACCACACATACTCTCAATTGGTTTGTGACAGTGTCTTCTTGATTATAGAATGTAATTCTCTGAGGCCCTGTCAATAATGGTGCATTTACAATTGAAAAGGCATTATGGGTCACCAGCCACGAGTATTTGTTGAAGGGCAACCCACTAATCTGTTCATTGTCAAGTCCAAAAAGAGAACAAAAACATTTATACATCAACCTTACTCAACAACAAAAACAACATAATACTCAATGTATTACCACGAGTGAGGGAGGGATAGACTGCATGAATAGACTGTATGCAGACCCAGGAGCGGCTCAAGCATATTAGTGGCCTAAGGCAAAAATCGAATGGAGGCCTTAAACTTAAAAAAATAATTAATTAATTATATAACCATACTCCAAATGTGCCAAGCTTATTCTAATAATTCTTTTTTACTATAAAATAGAACGAACTTAGTGTCTTTTCTAAATTTTCTCTAACACTCTCGAGCCACCCAGACCTTATCCCTACCCTCCTCATAAGAGGTTGTTTCCGAATAGAAACTCGGTTTAGAAAGCAGAAATTGCATAATATAGTAAAAAAACGTTAGAAAGAAGCTTACAATGGAAGTGGGTTCTATAGCTTGTCCCCTGATGCAAAAAGGCTGATTCTTTCCCAATTCAGGGCAATTACCACAGTATAAAGAAGGTCCACAGTCAGCAGCCGAAGCACATGAATCAAGAAGCTGAAACATTCATGAAATTTCAGCTGAAACCCACAAATGAAAATTGAAAATTGCACGGATCTGCAAATGGGGTTCACGAATTCATACAAGAATTGCGTTTACAGACCGCAAACATACAAAAATAAAAAGAAAAAAGCATTTTCCCTCCAATAATTTCTCATAAAGTAAGATATACAACAAGACAGAGAAAGGAACCTGGCAGTTCCCATTGGAACACGCAGTGGAACAAGTAATGAGTGAGCCGTAGACAGCTAAGTGACACAGTAAAAAAATGAGGTAACCATTTGCGCCTCCTCCTCCTCCTCTTCCTCCTGTGCTGTGTCTTCTCCACATAGTGTGCTCCTCCGAACAACACGACAGGGCGGGAGTTGTCGAGATATTGAAAGAAAAACACTAGTATTGATGAAACAATTATAGTCGCATGTATAAAAGGAAAAGAAGAAAATAGAAAAAAGAGAAAGGCAAAAAGTCGAGAAATAGAAACAGTGAGATTTATGAGAGACGACAAAGAAGATGCCAATTTTTGTGCATCTCTTCACTGTCTGCCAACTGCTGAACCCAACTTTATTACTCCTATATATATATTGTTAGTTATTTCCTCAGTTCCTTTTTAGTTATAATGCATATTAAAAATAGTTATTGCAATTAGTTATTATTCATTTTTTTTCAACTCTATTCTAGTAATAAGTCATCATAAATTTCAGTCATTTTAATAAAATTATATTAATCAAATTGCATTCATTATTATTTTTTCTTAAAGTTCATGATAAACTTTAGTCGAACAACTAAAATGAAATAGAGGAATAATGTTTTAATTTGGGACAAGGGCAATTAGCTTAAGCCTATGGGATGGGATGCTAAAATTGACTAATCTTCAAGTTTCAAAGTAACAATATTCTGTCATATTAATATGTTTACAACTTATATCATTTTTGTTATAAATTTAATTATTTCAATTTAACTTGAAATTTAGTTAACTAACCTCAAAAAGGAAAAAATACCAACTAAAAGTGGGCAGAAATGGTAAAATTTTGACTCTCTGATGCTAGTGCTGCCAAATATTATTGGCTCAACTTTATAGGAGTAAGTTCTAGTGGGGTTTCCTTTTTCACGTGGTGGTGGGACACAGTTTGATTTGTTGGACTTAATAAAAAAAGAGGCCACAATTATTTTTCTTCAATGTTTCAAATGGGGAATGGCGCCCCATTTTACAATGAATAGTTCGGTAACCTATAATTAAGGGTGACATGACTCGCCCAACTTGGTTATTAAGGGTAACCACGAGAAATTTCATGCAAGTAATAATTTTAGAAAGACATCTGTTAATTATTTGGCATATATTTTTTTTAATCGTTATAGAAGGATTAGGTAAAAAAAATTATAAGAAAATTAACATTGAATTTAAAACATTTAAAGAATTTGACGAGTTAGATTATGATCTAGAACTGACCTCAATTTTTACTGATTTCAGCTCAATTCACATCTACTTAATTGACACTGAGGCAAATCAATGACACGCTTATTTATTAACTCAACTCATTTTAACATTCTTGAATTCAGTTAAACCGCCATTTGACATTCCTAGCTATGCTCAAAACTGCGCATTGCATAAACGAAATTCAGCCGAGTGACAGCTTGACGCTTCAAACACAGAAAACCACTTGAAATTTAAACACATATAAGTTGTTGGGCTACAGGTGAGATATGAGACCAATATCGACTTCAACAAAGTTTACATGAGTCTGACTAAAACAGGATAATCCACGGCCATTTATTTACACCGAAAAACTATATTATCTTATCAATATTTGGATGATAAAATAAGGTACAAACGTGATTTAGTCAATCATGGTTGAGTCATAGAACTTAAAAAATCATTGCCGTCATCTATCACTTGATAGTAAAAATCATGTTTTGGCAGCATATATAATCAGCAAGAAATTAATGCCTTATCATTTAGTTGTACCTAGATATTGACTTGTACTCAGATTTAGGCAACTAAGTAGGTGTTTGGTTATGTTCGTAAAATATTTTTCATTTTATTTAAAATTTTTGAAGTGAAACTTAGAGACGCATTTGGTTATACTTTTTCGAAGAAATATACAAAATTTGAATACAGTTGTCTAGATATAATTTACATCCCAAATTTCTAAAAGATAGCAAAACCAACCATCGTGACTAAATTTATAATTTTCCTTAAAGAATAGTATCTTTCATGAAATATCTACACCACTATTAAGTAGCTATTTTTAATATGATTCCCTCACATTGTGTGAACAACCTTTGTCTTTTCGATCAGCTGCTCAAGAAGATGAAAAAGCTCGTTAAATCCCCATCAATTGTTCTCAGTGCCAACAAACAATATCATGTTCACACTGTAAATATTTCACCATTGTTTGCAAAAAAGTTGTGCAACACAAGACAAGCAATATTACAATCTATCTTGTGTGTCTACATAATTGTTCTTGCCTTGTCGTAACATTCTGAATCTACTTCTCCATGATCCGAATGTTCTTCCAATCACATAGCATAGAGGAATGCCTGCAGTTAAACAAGTCTTTTATCATATTTGGCTCTTACTCCCTCTATACTCTTGCATATAGCATCATTTTCTTTTGCATAGAGCTAAAACCCTTTTGCGAACCAGCATCATGTAATATTTATCTATCAAAATAAAATAAATGTAATCGCTCAAACTAGCTTACAAACATTAAAAAAAATATGTATTTCAAGATGTATACCGTGTAGTGGAAACAGAAATTTTGCCACTAGGTCAACAATCGCATTTTCAAACACTATTATCAAGTGTAGTACCTTCTAACCAGCTGCAATAATTATGAACCACACATTTTGCAAAGGTTAATCCTTTGTGGTTTAAGACATGCCTGCTGCTTATTTCTTCTGACCTCCCCTTGTACATCTGACATTTGCAAAGTTAATCCTGGTTAAGACATGCTTGTTGCTTATATCTTCAGAACTCCCCTTTTATACATCTATCCCATCACCAATACAATCCTACCAAACAAGAACATTGAACTGTTGAAGCTAAACAAGCATATGGATATAATCAACTTTTGAATTTTAATCAAATTATCCAAGAGTTTGAAGAAACTAATCTGAATATTGCACTCCCCATTTATAACTATTACATGGAAAATTAAAGACTTCTCAAGTATTAACAGTAAATGTTGAATTGATAGCTTAAGATTTTACCTTGAAGTAAAACCCAAAAGCAGCTACTGTATCGAATCTGTATGTATTCCGAACATATTTTTTGGACATAAGTGTTGGTGCCAGTCGACTAATTGCATTAGCAGCTCTCCTAACATGCCAGTTAGTTCAAACATGCATCAGTTGATAGTTGGTTGGCAATAAATTGTTTCACTTATCATATGGATTATCCGACAAAATGTTTCAGGATAGAAACGTGTGGATACATATATATGCATGTGAAATCCCCAAAGAAGATCAACAACCCATGTCATACCAGGCTTAGATGTAACTTGCAAAGTGCAAGATAACAACCTATGTTCTTGACAATCTGTTCACACTGATCAGAAACTATAATGCATAAGATATAATCCTCAATGTCGCCATCTGACTCAGTGCCAGAGCTGGATACGCTCATGCAACCTACGAAAATTAAAATACTACAGTGTCAATAATTATAGTACTTGATCAGACAACCTAACTAAATGAACAAAGAAAGAAACATGACTAAATGAAATATTAGACTACAACTGAAGACATTACTAAGGATCCTACATCAAGTAAACTTGCCATAAGAAATTGTTGCACAAAGATAATCATCACACACATATAAAGATAGTGTTTCATCGCAATAAAGTACAACATAACCAAGTATAACCATCATTTTTCTCAAATTTGTCCAAGAATAACCCATTTAATTTGTCATTTTTCAGTCATATGGACAAACATCTTGCGAAAGCCGGGGTCATGCAAGTGAGGCACAACCAAAAAAAAAAATTGTTTATCATCAATACAACAAATTTCCAAAAAATATTGCAATTCGGTAATGACGAGCTTCTCAAAGTAGATATCCATGTGAAAAATTATTTTGCTTCCACCTCGTCTTTCTTCTACTTCAAATGTTCACTAAAAGATTCATGTATGATGTCAATAGCTGTAGCAAGACCTTTTCTTTGCCATGTAGATGTGTCATCATCAGTTGCAATAAATTGATCAATCATATAGTCCACTTCCTATCTGAGGAATATTACTTATGCATGCGTAGACCAATACCATTAGGGTGGTCATCACAAGATACAAGTTCTTTACCCACTCCAGTTGCTTATTTGATCATTGTGGGGAAAGAAGCATAGTATGTATACCACAAACCCCTGCAGCAAATGATTTTCTAAATGTCTCTTGCAACAAGCCAAAGTGTTGAATCCCCTTGTATCTGTACTTGGTTGTGTTTTCTTTTCCCCTTTCTTTTCCGTAAACTATTGAAAACAATACGATAGTTCAATGTGCATATATAGAACATACATACTTTTACTCATCTAGCTAACTTACCGATACATGATTCACACAAATTTCATATGGCGAGTAATTGCTTATTTTCAGGATCCCAACCATATCCGGAGACACGTTGAAGGATGCCCTAAATATTTTTTGTTTCTAACCTTAATCTGTTGCATTTGAACTTGATTTGGTGTTTGTCATAAGCTTCTTTCTTGCCAGATTTCATCCAAAACTCATCTACAACTTAAATACAACAAGGACCACTGGGGGTAGAACCATTAAATCCATACCTCCTCAAATCATCACGTGGGATATAGATAAGAATCATCTTGTCTTCAGTCCATTTGTCAGAGTTTGAACCACATGGTTTGCTCATAACAACAATCAAAGTCCTTAAAAAGAATGGATCATGAGGTCAATCAAGTGGTCAATGTAGATAATAACTTGGTAAAAGAATGAGTCAATAAAAAAGCAAGGCACTTGAAGGAGCAGTAAAACTCTTTCCTAGAAATAGATGATAATGATAACCATAGCTTTCCCAGGCGGGTACTGTATCTGGCTCATAATGATAATCATAGAAGAGATCCTCTCCTGCACAAATACTTTCTTTGGTAAATATACCAACTCTGTGACTCCAACCGCCATAATAACCTGTCAAAGAGTTAATTGAGCATTATTGAATACAACATAGACAAACCAATCTAAGGAATGCTTACGAAAATTTCAGCAATTACCTTAGAGTGCAGATTCGGTGTGGAGAGGGCTGAAGATAACTCTGAGGTGAAGCTTGTCACCCAACCTATCCCCCAAAGGGATAAGTTTA
>JAABOM020000049.1:27860757-27880345 GCA_011800125.2 Solanum clarkiae | reverse complement strand
GGGTGGGTGTAAATATATTCATCCGCATTAAGGGTGTGCTGGCCACTGTAAAGCAGAACTAGAAAGCCTATGTACATTTCGCAAGGCTTCTAGAAAGTCTAGTATAAGCCTCTTCTGTACAAAATGCAAGTTCATAATGCAATTCTTCTTAACATACTGGATAGAATTGCTCTCATAAAATCTGTTATTCCTTGCCATCCAAATGGTCCACCAAATACACGCAGGAATACTCTCCAGCATTTCTTTTGCCTAATATTGCTCCCTGCTTGGTCCCAAGTAATGAGAAGCTCAAAGGCTTCCCAGGCATCACCTATTTAAGGTTTGCCGAAAGAGAAAAAGCTGCAAACATTGTGAGGTATAACCATAGTGGATGAAGAGATGGCTGTTGTTCTCAACAGTGGCTTTGCATAATAAGCATCTAGAGCTCAGATGCCATCCCCTTCTCCAAATTTTTTCAAGAGTGAGCCAGGCTTTCTAACTACTGTCCAAGAAAAGCAGTTAACCTTGCAAGGAACTTTGGCCCTCTAGATCTGCTTCCAGGGCCAATCTGTCTTAGGTTGGTCCTCATTTCCAAAGTAAGCATACACTCCCCTGACAGTGCATACCTACGTTCTTACCCCTTCCCTTCCAACTCATGGTGTCTTCAACTTCAGAGATATACCTCCCTCCCTCCTATAATTTGCAGAAAAGTTGTTAACTCCATTTCCCAGTCAGTGAGTCCTCCTCTGAGAGAGATATTCCAACCCCATTTAGATCCCTAACTTCACTGATAGTAGCCTCCGGTCTTGAGGTTATACTATAAATATCAGGAAAGCAATTCTTAAAGGTTCCTGTCCAATCGAGAGGTCAGACAAGAAAACAGTGCCCCTACCATTTCAAGGAGAGATCTCAAAATTTCTTGCAAAGTCTTCCCAGTGAACTCTGATGGACTTTCACATGCTTACCCCATAGGGTGTGGTTACTGGTTTAGTGCACCAATTGCACGCTACTATCAGTGAAGTTTGGATCTAAATGCACGCTACTTATTTCCTAGAAAAGAAGTCCAAAGGTTGATTTCACTATATTTCTGGTTCCCTAGATATGGTACTAAAATAATAATGCTTTTAACAAACAATCAAGGAAAAAGGATGCATATATTTAGTTGTTCACATATATTTTATGTTCCTTTTATGATACAATGCACTAGCTGCATCTATGATCAGTCTGATTCATAGACTAATTTCACTTGAGCATGTAGAGAAATATAGCAGAAGAAAAGTATAATCGAAAGACCTTCTGCTAGCCCAAGATCGTTAATTAAGATTAGAAGATTCAACTAAAGTAGAAGCTAGATTTTGGAAAGGAGAACTTTGTTATAGAAGAAGACTCTTTCTTTTGGCTTGCTTACAAATGTACAAGACCACCCTTATTTATACTTGCCTATGGATGATTCTGGATACTACAAGATCTAAAAAATTCTATGACTTACTACAAATATCTTCCTTAAAATATCCATAAGAAAATTCTAGTAACTTTATCATATTACTCTAGAATATCTAGATATTTCTACAAGATATTTATCTAAGTTTCTATACTAAGACAATCTAGAAAAACCTATCATCTTCCAAAAAATCTACTTTAATATTTTTCACACTCCCCCTTAAAGTGATTTTTTAGAAGCTACCCCAAGCTTGTCACAAAGGAACTCAATGAAGCTTTGCATCTTTCTTTAGTGAAGATCTCAATAGTTTTCTTCCGACTCCTCTTAGTTCTTCAAATGATGAAGGTTTTCCATAATCAATTGCCCCTACAAAGAAACAAAAATATATATTCATATAGTCTCCATCTTTATAGTAGGATGGCTTGATAATATTTTTGCGCGACCTTTTCGAACCATGTGAATTATTTCCTTGTCGAACCATGTGAATTATTTCCTTGTCGAGTTCTTGGACTCCTCCTTTCTCAGCTTTCTGCCAGTTGTATTATCAAGAGAAACATCCGAATGGGTGAGGATCTGATCATCAATTTTTTGTGAAGCCTCAATGCTGTTATATTCCCTTTTTAGCTCTTCAATAACCAGTTTATTAGCTTCAGAGCTTTCAAAGATTCTGTCGCCTGTCTCTCCACTTGATAGCTGGCCTTCAAGGTCAACTTCTTCATCTATTTGATCAACCATCTTCTTCATTTGCTTCCAATGTTTGATCTAAGCCAACGATTGGCTTTGATATAGTTGACGATTGATGAGAGACTTCAACTTCAAATACATCTCCCTCAATGCTTTCTTGGTAAAAGTCACCACCAGCATATATAGTTTCAGACGCGGCTTGTTCAGAATCTACTTCTTCGATTTCTTCAATAGAAGCTGTCGAGTCACCAATATGAACTTCAGAGGTTTCTTGCTTCATTCCAATGGCATCAATGTCTTGCTTGTCCATATGATCAATTACATTATATTCCGAATTCTCGATGTAGTCTCTTTCATGCAAGTCATGACATTTGTTACTCGAGTCTCAGCTGCTAAACATCTTCCCCAGTCTTCTTCTTCTTCCTCTATCGTAGCGCTCTCAATTTGAGCCATATTGCTCTCATTAGCTCGATAATATCTTTTTATATGTCCTATTTCGCCACATCGATAACACCTTAGAGGTTTCCTACCATAATAGTTCGAAGGTTCTTCCGTCTTCCCAGGTGAACTTGAATCACCTGAGGATCGATCATGCGGTGTATCTGCTTTTTCCTTAAAGTTCCTCCTATTGGCTACAAGAGCAATTCCTTCTCCTTTATTAACAAATACCTAGCCAACTGTTTGGCTAGTAACTCTTGTGACGACAATAAATTTTCAAATTCCTCCAAGGATGGCTGTTGAGCCCATCCTTGAATTGACGTCACAAATGGAATATATTCAGGCTCCAAACCACGAATGATAATTTTTCTCATTCGTGCTTCAGAGATAGCCTCCTCTGGATTTAATAAAGATCAAAACATAAATTCTTAACCTTTAAAAAATACTCGACTATAGAAAGATTACCTTGAGTGGTGTTAGCCAATTCATTCTCCAACATCTGTACCCGAGCTTCATTCTTCTTGTTAAACAGCTGAACGAGGGTCCTCCATATTTCATGAGCTGATTTGCACTTTATAATATGATCAAATAAACCGGAGGAGATTGACCTCTTCAGGATGAACTCTGCCTTTGCATTAACCTGCTTCCACTTCTTGTATATACTATTATTCTCCGGTCCGTCGTCAGGAGGACTTGTGTTATTCCCATTAACGACTTCCCATAAATCCTCACCCACAAGGTATGATTACATACATGTTTTTCATATTTTGTAATTGGACTGATTTAACAACTCCATCCCCAGTCCATTAACACGACCGCTAAAGTCCATCTGCACAAACTAGTTGAATCAACCACTAATCCGATCTTGAAGTAAACTCACAAGCCAATATAAATGTAGAGAAATATAGCAGAAAAAAAGTATAATCGAAATACCTTCTGCTAGCCCAAGATCGTTAACTAAGATCACAAGATTCAACTAAAGAAGTAGAAGCTGGATTTTGGAAAGGAGAACTTTGTTATAGAAGAAGACTTTGTTTTGGCTTGCTTACAAATGTACAAGACCACCCTTATTTATACTTGTCTATGGATGATTCTGAATACTACAAAATCTAGACAATTCTCTGACTTACTATAAATATCTTCCCTAAAATATCTACAAGAAAATTCAAGTAACTTTATCATATTACTCTAGAATATCTAGATATTCCTACAGGATATTTATCTAAATTTCTATACTAAGACAATCTAAAAAATCTATCTTCCAAAAAATCTACTTTAATATTTTTCACAAAGCAAACTTAAGTTTTTTATATATTGTTTCTATCAACATTTTAAACTTGATGAAGAAGGAACGTAAAGAGGAAAGAAGTGCAAAATAAACAAAGAAAATAGAAAAACAAACATAAAAGGTAAGAAATAAGTGGACAAACAACCAATATAAAATGGAAAATTCGTTCATCTGAACTTCTTATTTTCTTATGCTACAAAAGTAACAGAAATCGCACATATATTTGCTTGCAGCTTTTGTCAATAAATTATATACAACAGCATATAGTTTGAAACTTTTTTTGTTAATTACTCCCTCCGTCCATCTTTACTTGTCCACTATACTATTTTGGAATGTCCAAAAGTACTTGTCCAATTCATGAAATAAAGATATAATTTTACACTTAATTCGTAATTTACACTTATTCAATGTTATGAAAGGCAATCGCGTTGTTGCCAATGGCGAGGCAAGGTGACATTTCATCTCCTTAAAGCTTTGTGGCAAGGCAGTCCTCAAAAGGCGACGCCATAGCTACAAATGCGTCGCCTTTTGGAATTTTATAAAAAAAGGCGACCAATTTAGGATTTTAAATGTCAAAAAGAAATTTTAGGGTTTTCTTCTTTTCTTCTTCTTTCTCCTCAGGTTTCTTCTTCCTATGTTTCTTTTTCCTTCTTCTAATTTAGACTTCCGAGCTACTTTTACCTCTATTCTTTTCCTCGCTATTTTGACTTTTATTTTGTTTTTTTCTCATTCAAGTTCTAGACCTTTAGTATCTACTATGTATTTTCAATTTTGAATTCAAATATTTGCTAATATATTATTGAGATTGAGATTTTGATTATTTATATATGTAGTTAAATATTTTAAATTTTTATATTAATTGGCATCGTACTTCAAAAAGGCGAGCGCCTCGCCACTCGCCTCACCACGTGGCAAGGCAAACTCTAGTCGCCTTTCGCCATCCAAAACACTAACCTTATCATAAATTATAATCATTTCCCTATTACATATTTCAAGACATTATATTTATTATATTTATACGGTGATTTGGTTTACCTCTATCATTTACCATTTCTTAATCCCTGTGCCAAGTCAATAGAGAACAAGTAAAGATGGACGGAGGGAATATTGTTTCCCTTGAGAAATTTGGGTGATACTTCTACTATAACAAAACAATAATATACTCAGTGGAACCCCAAAAGTGGGGTCTAGGGAAGGTAGAATGTATGCAAACCGATGTTTCCTTGGATATACTTCTAGTATAACAATAAATATTTATTTATTTGGTCTTGAACAATGACAATTATTAACAATGATATTTGCCACAACTTATAAAAGCTTGCAATATGTAATATCAATAAGTAAAGAATATTTAGTAGTTACTTTCCTCCAAATCTATGTGATTGGTCACTAATCGATAAAATAATTATCTCGCGATCTTATTAACCAAGCTTCTGTAGAAATAAAAAAATGAAATAAAACAAATAGAAAAAGAATAGTAAAAGGATGAGATTAAAGCTCTCAATGAGTCCAAATGAAAAATTGAACCATATGATATGTGAATGAACTTTTTTTTTGGGCCAATTTCCATTTACATTAGACAAAACCAATATTTACTTCAATGGATAAATTTTTTTTTATGTTGTAAATAATGTCTGGTTTGAACTTTAAGCTCCTGATTCCCAATTGTTCTGCCATCCTTAATTATGACTGGCATAAAGAATATCGAAAATCAAATTCTAAAATTAAATTAGTGTGTTTCCATTTTGCACATCATACCAAGAGACGCACATCCATTATTTTAATTTGTGATTCAACTTATAAAATTCTTAACATTAATTAATTCATCGTATCTTTAAAATTATGGGTCAAGATCTTATATATCTATAAATTTAAAAGATTTCATTCTGCAACAAAAATATTAAGTGTAGATGAGCTGATTATGGAAGGGCTAGATTTGCCATTGTACAACACCGAGTTGCTTGCTCATAAAACTAATAGGTAGAAAATTGAATAACCAAAAAAGAAATTAGAAAGAAAAACAATTATGCATTAAACACCGTTTAATATATAGTTGCTTGATCTTAAAAAATCACAACTTTTATCCTCATTCAACCACCCTTACTTTCTTTTTATGTGGGTATTGAAAAGATATGTCACCCGAGCCTAACTCACTTCCAAAAGCGTGCTCATGAAGGAAGGATTGCCCAAATCCATATAACCAGACAACTATACCATTCCCAAACCAATGTGGGATCTAGCCACACTAACACCCCTTCCACACCCAGACCCAACTAGAGTGTGGACCAAGAGTCCAAATGAGAATGGACCTGGCTTAGATATCATATAAAGATATGGACCTCAGTCTAACTCAACCCCAAAAACTAGCTCATGAGTGAAGGATTGCTTAAGTCTATATAAACATACTACCACTTCATTCCCCAACCAATGTGGGATCTAATCACGCTAACAGGTACAAAGCAGGTTATATATATTAGTACATTATAAATTGAAACTCGAAAGGAATGCAGTTATAATGAGTTTTAGATTACCAAGTGGTAGACCAATGATCAATTCATTGTTTATAAGAATTCATAGCTTATTTGTGTGTTTCTTAAAAGGGCAATACATAGTTGAGTGCCTTTTTTTTCATAATTGTGTTGTCTAGGCTAGCTTCTATACGTTGACTAATTTCATAGGAAACCTATCACCTATCACCTACAACTAGCTACAGGTATAAGGTAACTCTATCCACCAAGGATAGAACAGATGGGAAGAAATCATCTAATGTTTTTGTTTTTGAATTCATTGACCACCATTGGTTGCATCTATTAGATAATTAAAAGGATATCACTATTGGCTGCCTCTATTGGATATTTAAAAGGATGATTTTAAGGAAGTTGCCCTCGTAATAATATTCGCTACATGAAAATGTTCGTGTAAGTAACTATGAGGTTTATTTTTTAACTTTTCATTACTTCCTAGTTAATTTGCTTGTATAACAACATGGGTTGCGACAATTAGTCACTTGCAACCCCCCACCCATCACAGAGGCTATCAAATAAACTAAATCAATTAAATTGGAAGGAACCCACAGAAGTAGGTGCTGAAAGAGTGGAAGAAGAATTGTAGAATCAAGACATCACTTGTTCCAAAACTAGTTAGGTTTTGCTTGAATGTTAAAAGAGAACTCTTATTTTTTTCATATATGATCCCCATTTATGTTTTCTATGGTTAAAAGAAATTTATAGGTATATTATTTGAATTTAGATGGTTATGATTTCATGTAAAGTTAAAAGAGACCAAGGACATTGTTAACTGTAGAGATTACAGATTTTTATTCATCGAATTAGTTGAAGAGAACTTCTGTTTTCAAATATATGATCCCCGTTTATGTCATTTATAGCTAATGAAATTTGTAGATATAATGGTATATTATTTGAATTTGGATGCTTATGATTTCATGTAAAGTTAGAAGAAACCATTGTTGACATTTTTTGTATGTGTTAAAAATATTTGTGCTAGTGTCAGTAATACTTCAAAAAATTCCAGAATCCACACACTCTTAAAAATGTTGTAAACAATAAGCTAAACATATAATGCTGAAATTTGGTAAAAGTTGTAAAGAAATGTCATTAGATGACATTAACCTATGTGTTGGATATTTTTGAATGTGACATTTCACAAATGTCATAAATAAATGTCGTAATTTTTTTTAAAAAAAAAGGTAAAGTTGAAATGTCGTAAATATTTTACCAACATTTACTTAGATGTCAGAAAATTCCCAACATAGAAATTGCAGACGTTTATGCCAAAAGTAAAACAAATGTCTAATGTAACTTAATATGACATTTATAAAATGTCCTTGCAAGCTTACTTTCTTGTAGTGGGTGCCTTAGGCTTTCTTGCCCAGACATGTGGTGTTTCTGGTGCATAATGATAATCATAAAAGAGCTCATCTCCTGCACAAATTCTTTGTTTGGCAAATATACCAACTCTGTTATCTCCACCCGAACTGATAACCTGTCAAAGAGTTAATTGAGCATCATTGAATCTATGGGCAAACCAATCTAGGTAGTGCCTATGCAAATTTCAGCAATTACCTTGGAGTAACAATTTGGATCAGGAGAATGGTTTGCGAACTTCAACTTGTTGCCCTTCCGATAAGCATCAAGCACATACTACATGCACAAAATACAAGTGATTTGCGTCAGACCACAGTTGAGGCCCTACCCTATGGACTAACTTAACAAGGTATGAAGGGCAAGTTGTTTCTCATGCCTGATCATCCAAATTGAAGAGAAACGATGAATCTACACGATCATAAATCTTTCCACGCCTATCAGCTTCTTGGTGTGAGATTATTTCACCAGTATATTCCCCAAGGTATTCGTGTTTTCCAACACTATTCTGTGAGTAATACTAAATGTAAGCCTCAAAACAACAAGGATGTGCAGATAGAGAGAAAGCATAAACTGTTCTTATATTACCTTCAAGAAAGCACCCCATCCAGACACATCAGACCGTCCAAGAAGAACCTGCAAAAATTAAAGCAAGGAATAACAATTGGCCTAAAATGGGAACTTGAAAACCCTCATTCTTACACTACAGCAGCGCTAAAGATAATACATGAACAGGAAGGGTGAAAAATAAAAGGGAGCAGCACACTTTTTAAAAGCCTTACAAGACCGTAAAGTGAGATGATACATTATTTAGACCATCTTTGCTATATG
Organism: Solanum clarkiae; assembly: GCA_011800125.2. Classification (NCBI taxonomy): domain Eukaryota; kingdom Viridiplantae; phylum Streptophyta; class Magnoliopsida; order Solanales; family Solanaceae; genus Solanum; species Solanum clarkiae. The sequence goes on along the minus strand of JAABOM020000049.1, from coordinate 27,871,803 downwards.
AGGTGGAGTGTTCGCCAATTAAAAATGCACATGTTCATAAGATGCAAGTTGTGGAGATGAGGATGTTGAGATGGATGTGTGGACATACCAGGAGTGATAGGATTAGGAATGAGATCATCCGGGAGAACTTAGAGGTGGCCCCTGTGGCTGACAAGATGATAGAAGCGAGACTGCTTGGTTTGGAAATGTGCAGAAAAGGAATAGCGATGCTCCTGTTAGGAGGTGTGAAAGGTTGAATTTATGGGTTACACAGAGGGGTAGAGGTAGATTGAAGAAGTATTGGTGGAGAGGTGATCAAACAAGATATGGTAAAATTTCATCTCACCGAGGACATAGTCTTAGATGGGAAAGAATGGAGGTCGCGTATTAGGGTAGAGGGCTAGTCGGGAAAGATCGATATATGACTTTGTGATATAGTGGGTTGACATCTTATGTTGTCATTATTAGTCCTATATTTGTTTAATTTTAGCGTAGTAATAGACTATCATTAGTTTTTCATTATTAGTAGTTCTCTTTTTTCCTTCATGTTCCTTTTTTTCCCTTTTTTCATATTTAGTATCTTCTACTTATGGGGCTTGATTCATTCAGACGAGGGTTTTCCGGAAACAGCATCTCTATCTCTATGAGGTAGTGGTAAGGTCTGCGTACATTTTTACCCTCCCAACCCCACTTGTGGGATTCCACTGGGTATGTTGTTGTTGGTAGTATTTATTCAATTTAATTCAACTTTTTTCCAATACAATGTATTGCTAAGAAAACAAATATCAAGATACTGTCAGAAGCATACAAAATGAACTACACATAAAAATAAATACTCAAATAAAGTTGGATCCATTAAACTGACTGTAGCATGCCTCCATATTTCTGTTTGTTCAATTGTCCTACAATGATTTGGGCTTTGGGTCGGGCAATCCTCCTTTCACAGCTAACTTTTGTGAATGAGTTAGGTTCAAGGTTCATCGTTCATTTTCTTCCTATGGTTTCTGAGCCAAACTCATCCCTTTTCTTGGCTTTTCATATACCAGTAACACTCACTTAATGAACTAACTTTTGCAGCTAAATTAGTTATAAGATCAATTTTCTTCGCTGCATGTTTCAATTCTTATATTAAAATAATTGAATCCTATCCAAAGCATCAATATATCAGCAAGATAAGATCAACTATTGCAAAAACGGGGACGAATTTAGCCAATTACTAGATTTCAAAACAATTGAACAAGACAAGTAAAATGGTAGCATGTGAACTAAGAAACTAGCTGGTGAGCAGAGAAGACATGATTCAACAATAAAAACAACAAAAGTCTGAAGCTTCTGTCAGGAGAACAGACTGCCATCAAGAATCGACAGATTGCCGAAGCTTCTCTAATAGCTAATTAACTGCTTGATGGGAGACTTAAAAGTGAACCCTATGATTACATGTAAGCTGAATGTGGAGAAGGCATTTGATAAAGTCAACTGGTCTTGCTTGCTATTGAGTCAAATGGAATTTGGATGCAGGTGGATTAAATATATTCTCACCAGTGACAAGTAATCTATGCTGGTAAAGAGGAAGGCAGTTGGCTTTTTATTCTCCTCGGAAAGGAACAAGACAAGGAGACTCTCTCCCCTTTTCTATTCTTACTGGCCATGGGAAGTTTCAGCAAGATGCTAAACAAAGCAATTCTCAATCACTGAAATAAAGGGTTCTAGATGGAAAGCATCCAAACCACTCTATTAGCGTCTCTCACTGCTCTATGCGAATGACATTTTGATATCCTGTGGGGCAGAAATGTTCCAACTGCAGTATCTAAACTTGACTATTATGCTCTTTGAAATTGTTTCAGGGCTCCATATTAACATGTTGAAGAGCAAGATTTTTCCGGGAATTGACACATATAATGGCCTGTGAAAGAGGTTATTTCCTAGCAACCAATCTAGGTCTGCCTTTGGGAGCTAAGTATATGTAACACCCCACCACCCAAGTGGAAAAGTCGTAAATTGAGTTTAAAAGAAAGTGTCCCGGAGAAAAATTCAGTTTTCAGGCCCCAGGTACCCTTCAGGAGGGCCCACAAGGGCAGCACAAAGTTTTACAGGCCATGTAGGGACTTGTGGGGCAGCCTTGAAAATTCCTAAAGAACCACGACTGGGTCCACGACCCATGGTCCATTATACGGGCCATACAGGGTCTCTTGGAACCAGCCTTAGCCCAAGGAACAAAGTCCCCTGACCACGACCCCCACCACAGGCCGTGATCCCTTGTATGGAAACGTGTGGGGCTTGTGGATCATGCACTTAGCCAAGTGGGGGCTTGTGGATGAAGCACTGAGCCACATAAATAGCATCTAGAAAACATGGAAAACTTCCTTTTCCTGTGTCAAAACTGCTTCTCTTGCTAGAAGCCAAGTGAAACATGCCACCTTGATGGCCCTTTGCTACCACTTGCACTCTTGTTCCCCAATTTCTATGTGTGGCCGCTCTTGACTGGCCAACACTTGCTTTATACAACATATTGGTTTAATCACCACTCCATATAACTTATACTTAAATCTTGGTGACACATTCTTTACACACGGAACTCTGATGTGAACCTTCATTTCACCCACTCCACTCCACTCCAATATGGCGTGCAACATCATCATCGATTTTCCCATCTCCTTGAACTATGTACCCAAGATACCTAAAACTTCCTCTCTCAAAAACTACCCCAAAATACTGAGAGAAGCTTCATTTAATTCAACACCACATTAGATGAAAACATAACCTCTGACATGAACCACAGGTTCAACTAAAAGAACTGGTTAATACCAAAACTTAGAAATCGATGATGCTAAATTCAAACTTTATCCATCTAATAAAACTTGGAGAACAGAAGGAAGACAGATAATAATAAGTACTTATCTTAGTGGCAACCACTAACTTGGAATAAGAATAACAGACTATCCTTCACAAATAAATACTGATAATTACCCTTTGATGTTGTTTGAGAAGAAGCTTCATGTTACGGCAGTCATTACTGTCAACTCTTTGTGGAGGAATATCGAGCGTCCCATCACCACAGCTACAAGAGCCAAATAAAACACACGTAAAAAGCTTTATAACAGAAAATGAAGGATATTGAAAAGAACAAATCAGGGATTACTGTATTAATTTACTAGTTATCCGGGGTTTAAAATATAATGGTTGCTTCTTTTTTTTCTTTTTTGAAAATGAATGTAATCATAGCTTCTATGTGGTGATTAATAATGAAGGGTTGTTATAAGTTGATTAATAATGGAGGGATTGTTATACATGAATTACTTACTTAAAAAGCACATTTTTGTTTTTGAAAAGCTTAATCCCCATTGCTCATACACACATTTTAATACATATTATGTCCGATGTAGATAATAAATAGATTTTTGCATAACTTAATACGTGTATTATTTAACACTACCATCTAAATGTTATATTAGTGATGAGATTATTTTTCTTACACGGCCAACCAAACACTTTATTTTCTTATACAAGATTTTATGTCGCGATTAACTACTCCAATACTACAACGAAATGACCTTTTAATTCTTTATTCATCATTCACACAAGTTTGAAAAGCTTGCTCGTCAATTGTCACGAACTTAGCAATAAATAATTAACAACCATCTCATAAAACAATAAGGTTGTTCAGTTTAGGGAAAGCTAGATAAATGTTACATAGATGGTTCGGTTAAGTACTCTTAATGAAGATAACACAGTGAATTTGTTGTAATAGCTTATGCTTTTTAGGAATCGATTGATTGCACAACTATAAAGTTTTGCATAACTATACAATGTCTAATTTGCAACATAAAATTATAATTTTTACGCCACAAGTGGACAGATCATATTTGGAAAATCTTCAGTAATATGAAGGGAATCAGATACATGGTGCCAATGCCAGGAAACACAAAGGAGTAAAGGAGCCACTAGACAATTGGGACAAGCAGGAATTTTATCCAACCAGAACGAGCGATGGAGATTGTCCCACCATGTATTTGGTAGGATGCATAGAGAGAAACAAGAGGTGTTATGAGGATAGCAATGCAATACCTAGAAGCTGAGGATGAATTGCTTAACCCTTTATTATTTTTGGTGTAAACGAGATTAGTGTAAAATAAAATATATTTGATGTTTTAGACTACATGTAAGAAACAAACGCAGATATTAACTTTCCTCTATTCCGTAATTGTCTGTTTGGGACTGTACTTGTTAATATAAAGAACGTTACAATGATAAGAAAAAAATAAAATTATGATTACAAACGTAATCTCTGAAAATTTCATAAAGACTTCCGCATAACCAATGTGGCATTTGATTTTACCTAATTAACTCTACAACAGTTTATTGTATTATTCCACCACGGGAGGAATAGTCTAAAGATAGGACCAGTATGGTCGGTGAGAATTCATACTAACAATCCCAAGTTGGTAGGAATTGAGTTAGTCTAGGTCTTAGAATAAGACCATGCATATTAACACTACATCAACAGGAATATATATCAATAAAATTACCTTTAATATAGATATTGTATAACAACCCCTATATTATTGTTCTCAGCTAACAATCACATTACTATCCACAGAATAGCAGTCCCTTCATAATTATGCATTGCATATCAAACCCTTCTTAATTATTCAATGCATAACAATTCATACATTACAAGCCTTGCATAACCAGTCCATGAACAAAACGAACCCTTAAGTGTGTTAGCTTGGTACAAGCAATTTGAAAATCACAGTTTAGGCTGTCGATAAAGAAGGCTGAGAGCATGGAGGGACAATACAAGATTTCAAAAATGTAAGATGAATGGAAATTAGCAACCACTAACAACAAGAAGGTGCACCAAAGATGGGGAATCCGAAAGCACAGATGCTCATAGGCACTAGAAATACTTCCAGTTTGACACTGCAAACTTATATCACCAACTTTCAGGAACTAGATAAATACAGACAATAAATTTATAGCATTACCGGGAGCTCACCTGATCCAACAATGTCGGCAAACATCAGGATCGCATTCCCTGCTTGCAGCAAAGCAAGGGCATTGTCTGCTTCTACACTGGCCTTTTCCGCAAAAACAACCACGAAATTGATTCTTGCAATTCTTGAAACTCTTGCATCTAGCATAAAAGAATGAAGAAGCGTAGAAGCCAAAATAATTAATATAGGCACAAAACTGTGAGTAAAGAGATGCTTAAGAGACATCAAAAGAAAATGACAGGCAAAACCCAAGACACAATGAAAAGGTTTAGGGTCTGTTGGGAAATCCACCTAGTAATTGGATTACATGCATGCTGTTTTTAAAGATTTATATTTAGAAAAAATAAGGTTAATGATAAATAATATTAAATGAAGTATTCAAGATATATGTTGTCATTTGAAAATATATTAATTAGTAAATATATATTTCTAACTAATATTATAAAAAATTTATTAATACTTGTTAAATTAATATATTTTAATTAAATTAATCATAAAATTAAAAATATAAAATATCGATGAACATCAAAAATGCATTTCTGAAAAAAATGTTAATATTATAAATGTTAGTAATATTTAAAAAAAGGAAAACATAACATTATAATCTTATTCAATAATGAATACTACTTTAGTTTAAAAAATAGAATGCTAACAACATCACGCTAATGAAAAAATAAACTAGAATTAATAAATAAATAATATAAAAAATTATATGGAATCATATGAAGAAGGAGAAATTGAGAATGAGATGAAACTAAAATATAAATAACAAAAAAAAATTAAAATATTAAAATAATAGAAAAAAATTAAAATAATAAAAAAAATGAAGAAAAGAATTTTAAAAGTTTCATATAAATTATAAGATGTAATTACATCAATTCCTTACCCTCGCTTGGGAATTGAAGAGTATAATTACATTCAAAAACTGTCTCGTCAAGTAATTACTTAGCCTGCCAAACAGGTCAAAGAATGTAATTACACCAAACCTCAATTACATGGTGGCTTTTCAAACAGGCTCTTAGTAGATTTCATAAGAATGATTTATAGCCACAGCCCAGGCCCTACATTATTGAGTTTGTCAAGAAGAATGGAGCGTACCCACAGTACTTTTCACAGCAGGTCCCATTAACGACACAAGGACACTCTTTTCCACAAGGTGCTTGGCAATTACATGGATCATAGTGACCGCAAAGTTTGTCTTTCCTCTCAGATATTCTTTTCCTAAGTGCATTATGTCCAGCTGATTTTCCTGTGAATTTTGAGCGGCGAGCTCTACCTCTTCTATGTAAGAATCCAGATCTTCTCCGCGGTTGATTATCCTGAAATTGAATTAAAAACAGGATCAACCTACATGGGCTAATAATAATATTACTAGTGTTCAACAAGAATGCAAAGCAACATGCTGATGAACGAATCCAAGATACTAACCATGATTGTATGGCCATCACCCTTAAAAGAGGGTTGAAACATTCCATTCAGCCCATCACTTACTAGTGATAGCTTATTCTCAGAATTGTTCATATACTGGAACACCTCCCAACAAGTTTTACAACCAGTCAGCAGATTTCGAGCAATCATACAGCTGTATGACAAACAATGTGCTTAAGTCAGGTAAATAATGATCTGTGAAAAAATACAAGTCGTGCATTTTCATTCATCTAGGAGAGCATCGACAAGTCAAACAGGAATTGAATGCACACACAATCATCAAACATGAAAAATCCGATAGCCATTTCCAATTTAGTTCGGGAACTTACTGAGGAAATTTGCAAGTTCTAGTTTGCCTATTGAGAACTAGCATGAACTTCATAAAAAAGCTAGCACAACAACTTCTATATAGACAAAACTTAGACAGTGTAAGAGTTTTATGAAGATATTACAGAAGATATAGTGTTGAGAAACAAGGCATACAAAGTCAAAGAACTGACAAGAACCGGATTAGATATAATTGCGAAGAGTAATTTAAAGTTAACTGACCTGCTCCGACCAAACATTTCCAGACCTTTTTCAAAGAGAGACTTTTCAAATGGTGTCCATGGTTCTTCACCATCTGTTTGACTGCAGGTAGTGTCATCCACAAACCCTTTCTTCCTCAATGTGTCCTCACAACTCATCTCATTTTTTTCACTGGCAGTAGTTATGTCACATAACAGCCTAAGCTCTGAATCAATGTTTTCAGAGATGTTCTTTGCATTCAATGAAACCCTTCCACGTTCCCAAGAATTTGATGTCCTTGATGGATGCTCCTTAGCAGGCATCTGAGTATTATTAGCAATTTCAGATGGTCGGACATGGTTTTCTCCATGATTAGCAAACTGAGGGGAGGTCAATCTATCTTTGATTTCCTTTTTGATGGCCAGAAATGAGTAAAAGAGCTCAGAATGTTAGTAGGTATTGATGCCAAAATAGGAGTGAAGAACAAGTGCATACCCCTACTAAGAAATGATAGTTGTTTATAAAGTAATAAATTCAGGTCAGGGCAACATTGATGTCAACGGAAATTACATAAAAGAAGAGGGGCAAGATACCAGGCGATAGCAATTTGGAGAACAGAAATCCTTATCCACGTCAGGAGAGCACCATGGCAATTGTTTTTCAGCCTTGTGAAAATAAGGAGTAAAAAACACTATAACAATCCATTTCAAATGTACAAAGTTCTGAGATACTAAAACATTGGTTAAATAGTCATTCATGTACCGGAAAAATCAGGTCCTGTGAAGATCCATGTAATCGACAATCAAAAATCTGCAAGTAAGGGCAAAACGAGAAAAAAGAAAGAAGTATATTCAGAAGAAAAAGTATGAAGCAGAAAAACAGCAAAGGGTTGAAGCAACAGTGTATACATACAAGGCATCGACGACAAAATAGTCTGTTAAAAGAATCTAGAGCAGCATCAAGATTTAAATGTGGACTCTCTTGGATATTCTCATTCTTTGAGCATTCACTTTTGTCCTTAACAAGATCTTCATATCTAGCCTGTAAGATAGACATTTGATGGTAATTTATCTCTGTAAAGCCAGCAAAAACCAAATGGGCAACAGCTTGACAAGAGTTTGCATTGTGAGCAGTTTTATTTGATAATAAGAGATCAATAACACATTGTTGTTTGTTTTTTTTTTTTAATTTTTTTGTAAAAGAATAACAAAGTATAGTTATTCTCTAAACCAAGTGTGTACCTTGACTTCACCGGGATTTCTAGACAAGAGCTGCCCTAACAATTCTAACACTGTATCAGACAGGCCAAATCGTCCGATAGTCAAGCTGCAAATAAATCACAGATACATCATCTTAGCCACATAGTGGATTAGATAGCACATTATATGAAATGCCAACAAACATCTACTTCACCGTACTTAAAAAACAACATTTTTCAAACAACCCAGCAAGAAATAGCAGACCATAATGATAATCTTATATAAGCCATGCTCCAAGCTCAAAACCAGGTGGACCCTTTCCGTATGGCATGCCCATTCCAAATAATAAAAGATTTAAACACATTTCATATGTACAAGTTGAAACCTCCTGAAATGAGTTTCAAACGGGATCTTTGTGAAAGAAATTAAGATTTTAAGAAACTGCTCTTTTAATTAATTGATCACAAAGATGAATGGCAAGAGAAAAGGCTAAAACAGAAGAGATCTGTATTTGACATCAACTGAACAATGACCTATATTACAGTTAAGACAGTGTAAAATCTGAAAAATGGTAGTGAGCTCATTGTTCTAGGCAAAGTAATAGGCAACACTACTACTAAAGAGAGACAAGAATAGCAAATAATGGATATACATTTAAGACTACCATAACATATGTAGTAGAAAAATTCTCTATCTGAATATGGAGCTAGACTCGAGGAAAAAATTGATTTGATTGTCATGAGGTGAAAGAATGTTCTGAAAAACATAGGACGGCACAATTAAATCCAGTACTTCACGCAGCTTAATTATACCAACCGCAGCATAACATCTTCAGACTCTACAAAATCCCTCTTTTCTTGCTTGTCTTCAAATACTTCTTCCTCGCTATCACTGCAAATTAGAGTTTCTCCACCATTCTGGTCATAATAAATTCTTCGACGACCAACCAATGATTGATCCCCGGTCATAATCTGATTTCTGCACCAGTCGAAGTAGGATCAGAACAATTCCAAATAACCAGAAAACTATTAATCTTCAATGATCGCCAAGGCTATAGTCTAATGGTTTAGGTCTGAGTCCTCCACACAATAAGGGAGGTGGGATACATTAAAGGAGAAACATAATCTTCAACAAGAATGATGAAATCTTGGATTATAAGTATTATGATTTACAATGTTAGTGGAAACTTAAAATCAAAAGACCACCAAAAAACCAAAGACTTCCAACATCATTGGAAAGAAGCTATGGAAGGAGAGAGGGACATTGAGACAGACTCAATAGGCCATCAGCCAAAACTAGAGAAACTAATATATAAAACAAGGACGACATATTCAAAGTTATTACCACCAAGGAGGAAACCATTTAAATGGCATTAGCATACTAATCAAGTAGGTCAAACTGACATCCTTCTGAGAACAGGCATCAAATGAAATTCCACAATGCAAAATAAAACATTTCCAAGGCCTAGGGGGTCAGTAATTATGCAGAAGTCCAGAAGCAAATGGTATGAAATTCAATGACAATAAACACAAGACGCTAAGATCAAAGCCTCTGTAAAGGGTGAGCATGAGGTTGAAAATTCAATGATAATAAACACGGATGGTTGAAGATAATTCAGATGCAACAGTAGATACCTAAAAAGTACTCTGTAAGGAAAATAATTTGTAGCTGTACGTTGAAGATTATCAAGAAATATATGGGTTAGACAGTCATGAGGTTCAACAGCAAGCCATACTGGAAGTGATGAAAAAACCTCAAATTTTATATAGGAAGCAAGCTAATATTGAGTATATAAGGAAAAAAGAGAGGCACAAATCAAACATGAAGACCACATGACTTGACCATCAAGGTAATTAAACATGATATAAAGCAAGCTAATATTGAGTATACAAGGAAAAAAAAGAGGCACAAATCAAACTTGAAGACCACATGACTTGTTCATTCAAGGTAATTAAATGTACCTATCCAAAAATACCCATGTATTATATCGAGGCTCTGTTCTTACTCCCGGAAGTTTAATGGGACATGCAGCATTACTGACGGCAATGCTACATCCAAGAAGAATTTCAGAAGAGGCATATCCATCATCTTTACGACTATTGCTATCATTATCTCCATTGCTGGAACCAATCCCAGCTTGCATGTTAATTGCGTCCTGCTGTCTCTTAGACAGAAGATCAACGCTAATATCCGCACCATGACCGATAAGATTTTTTCTCTCTGTTGACAACTTAAAAAGATTTGTTGTCACACCATACAACTTTAGTGCATTCTCTTCTGCCCTTCCCTGGAAGAGGAGAAAACAATTCCCTATTGTTCAAACCTTTTAAAAGAACCTTAATCAAAATACACAACAAAAAATTGAAGGAAGTGGGAGAAAACTAACAATTCATAAAACACACCTTTACATGATCAGCACGTTTAGAAGCAATTTCTTCCTTCAAAGATTCCATAAAGGATAATACTTCATCAGTTTCGAAGGTTGTTCCTTCAGGTGCATCAATCTGTCCAAAGCAGTATAGCGTTGGATGACATAACAGGTCACAAAAGGAAACATAACTATATAACGAAGGGTGACAAGAAAATGGCAAGCGTGGAGAATAAGATTGACAAAATAGTTTTCCTTTCCTCAAAGTCAGAAGTGCAAGCCGCCAGGACAATGCGGTGAGCAGAAAGGAATTCAGGATAGGGAAATAATTATCAGAAAGACATTGTTGGAATATAAATTACGGTTCTATAAACCAATTGTCAACAGATGTGGTAATAAAAGGAAATCCCAAGAAGACTGTGACAACCAACTTCCAACACTGCCATTTTTTTAAGTGCTGGTGTTTTGTTCACACCTCAACTATTGCAACATCATCATTATGATAACTCAATTGCCAGTGTGGTTTTTTTTTTTTTTTGTGTGTGTGTGTGTTAGGGGGGGGGGGGGGACC
>JAABOM020000049.1:27824075-27840181 GCA_011800125.2 Solanum clarkiae | reverse complement strand
TGGGTATTTGTACACTGGTCCTTTTTAAATAAATAAAAAGCCCATTGGGAATACTTAATTAAAAAAAAGACTACTTTTTTACTACATTAAAAAAAAAGAAGAGTATTTCACAAATAATACATTATATATCAAATATTATCCTTTTATAATTTTTTTATTATGATCTATAACATGTTTTATCAATAAATTACAAAAACGTCATTCTCTTTCTTCCTCTTCTTCTCTTTCTCCTTCTCTCCATCTTTTTATGCTTATAATATGTATTATTTACTAAATTTAAAATGTATCATAGTTATTTTTTATTATTTTCTCTTATTAATAATGTTAAAATAATATTTATATTAAAAATATATTACTTATATTCTCCATATGCATTAAAAAATGTCTATAATACATATGAAGTATCAAATTTAAAATATATTACACTTGTAGTTTTTATTTAATTATTTATTTTTATTAATGGTAGTGGTAAGGTCTGCGTACATTCTATCCTCCCCAGACTCCACTTGTGGGATTTTACTGGGTATGTTGTTGTTGTTGTTGTTGTTGTGTCAAAAAATATTATATCTGGATTTTAAATATTTAAATACTATTTAAATTAATTTATATGTTAATATATTAAAATTATGTCAATGCATTATATATGTATTTACATAAAACAAATCTGCTAATTTAAAAAATAACAAGAACATCATTTGCATAATATTCAATCTAAAATTAAATTTTAAATTAAAATAATTAATTAATATTTAAAAAGAAAGAGAATGAAAAGAGAAATTGGAAAAAAAAAGAAAGACCCACAAAAAAGAAGAGAGAAGGAAGAGAGGGAAAGGAAAATTAAGAAGATCTTATTTTTTTTATATTTTGGGTAAAAGAAATATAGTCGTTTTTGACAAATCAAAATATATATTAAAATTGATAATTAATGTTATATAATATGTTATTTATGTAAATGACCCTATTATTTTTCAAAACTTTTAAAACAAGAACCCAATCTACAGGGTGAACTAATGAAAAGGCTATTTGTGTAAATCAGCCCGATGAGTTTGAAATCAGCCCAGCCCATTTAAATCATAGTCAGTTTTAGTTTCCCACTATTGACTATAACCATCAGCAACACAAAAGTAATTATCAGGAAAGATAATGAAGTTGGGTGGTGGAGTGGGTTTTGGATGTCCACGCGCCGTCGCATTTCCGGGCATTTTCTTTGGCCGCTGCCGACCACCATTCCGATGCTATTCATCTTCTTCTTCTCCAGGTAAAGATAACTGCAAACCTACAAATATTTCTACGTGTTGATTTGTACATGTATTGTCCAGCCAATTGCTTGTGTCTACTAGTTTTGAAATGAGCTCTAGTTGATTGATATACTAAGGATTTTCCAATTGAAGATCGTCTATTGAAGTTCCATGTTAGTACGAATTGCCTCAGTGCACTGAGTTTTTTTTTTTTTTTGGTCTAGTTTTGATTTGATACTAGTTGGTTACTATTACACCAATTCACATGTGTTTTAGTTGCACGAATTGGTACTTGATATGAGAACAGTGGGATTTTTGCAATGCAGACCATGTTTCATTTATCAAAGATGTGGCTGCAACTCAAGCACCGGAGCATTTGAATGAACTTCTCAAAGTCCTCCAGGTGAAAGGTGAGGCAAACTAACTTTAAATTCTGATTAATCTGAGTATGCTTCTGTTAGTAAAAATACGCAAAAAATTGAATGAAGAAGCCGGCTTAAACTACTTTATTCCTGATCATAGGTCTCTGCAGGTATACTGGAAACTTACCTTTTTTCATGTTTATATCACGATATAACTTGTGATGAGTGCTTCTAGTTCTATTCAAAAGTTACTACATTAGTACTTCTCCTTACCTATAGGTCCTCTTCAATGTATGTTATTGGTAGGAGTAAATTTCGGTATTGAAACTTAAGGTGTCAGGGGGTTCAATCTTTTGCTTCTTTTGGTTACTTGATATTTGGGAAGTGTCACAGGATGACCTTGTACCCCTGAAAAAGACTTGTGTATATCCTTTCTTAGGCTTACTTAACTGAGACTTTTGGCATAGGTTGATAGATATAATCTTTAAACTTCGGAGAGTTGATAGTTTGATTATCAACATAACTGATTTCTGATGGTAACTAAGAATCTTATGCATTGCTCAACACCTCATGATAGGTGAGGAAATAATTTCTCCTGGTGCCAAGCAAGGGCTGATTCCTCTAGTGATTCCTCTCTCGAGAAGGAGTTCAGGTCTGGTGGGAATTGGATCTGATATCAAGCTTTCCTAAAGTTGAAAGTGTGCTTCTATGCTCATTTTTTCCGTTCCTTTCTTTTGTAGATTCTGTAACTGCACTGTTACGATGGCCAACTGCCCCATCTGGGTAATATAATTCATCAAAAATGCTGAGTTTGTGGATATCTCTATCCTAATTTTGGGTGCTTATCTTGGTTTTTTACTGTTCTCCTAATTGCTCCCAGAGAAAAAGGGGGAAAATATTTTGTATTTGATTTATATCCTTATTGTTCATAGGATGGAGATGCCATTGGTAGAAGTGCGCAAGTATGGTGTGTGGCTATTAGCTAAGAATGTAATCTACTATGAACTTGCTTTACTACTTGGGATCTGGATGATGTTCGAGAGAGTTAATTGCTTCACTCTTGCAATCTGCTTTGGCAGCACTCATGCATAAACTTATATCACCTTTCCTTACCATGCTATAGGTAGATCAGTACATTCACAGGGTCTTGGTGGAGGAAGATGCAAATGGTAATGAAGAAAGAGCGGATGAATTGTTCCGGATTTTAGCTGGTGCTGGAAAAAAACTTTACGAGAAGGGTGATTTAAGAGCATCAAAAATTTCAAGCTTAGATACTTATATATTGAAGAAGGTAGAAGGAAGGATGTATGCAGCAGTATCTTGATGTTGGTCATTGTGACTCAAGCTAATTGCACCTATTGATATTCTCTCTAGGTTGGCTTGTTTCCAGACGTACTGGAGCGCAGAATTAAGCAGCATTTTGACAACGGAGACAATGTAAGAAAGTTTTTATTTATCCAGTAAGCAATGTCAATTCATAGCATTTGGGTGATATATATGTGCTGTTGGAAGATTTCAGCTTTGGTGACGGGAGAATTTTATACAAAGAAGGAGCATTTTCCAGGATTTGCACGGCCTTTTGTCTTTAATGCTGAAGTTTTGCTGAAGTCTGTATATCTCATAGTTTTTCTTCCTCCATAAATCTGTATATTTATAAAACAAGCTATTTCTACAACATATATTGCTCTCTTCTTCTCTAGGGTTGGGCGCAATATAGAAGCTAAAGATGCTGCTAGGGGGGCTTTAAAATCACCATGGTGGACTTTGGGTTGCGAATACCATGTACGCTATTCCTTGATCCAATCAATTTCTTCTTGCCTTTTGCAGCACGCTGATACTAGGTCTATTTGCTGATCTCTTTATTGCAGGAAGTTGCTAATATGGCTGAATGGGAAGATGAACAAATTGAGTATATCAAAGAGAAAATAACCGAAGAGGGTAGGCAAGCTGATCTAAAGAAAGGGAAGCAACCCGCTCAGGTATCACTCTCTATTAAATTTTAATGTGTTTGCATATGAAAATGATTTCTCTTGTAAATTTGAGTGCCGACCTAGAGCCTATTCCTTGAGAAAAAGAAGAAAGACTTATGTTCCTTTTCCATCCCATACCCATCTTGCAGGTTGCATTGGATGAAGCTGCTTTCTTGTTGGATCTAGCTTCTGTTGACGGTACGTGGGACGATTGCGCTGAAAGGATTGCTGAATGCTACAAGGAGGCGGGGCTGCATGAAGTTGCAAACTTTGTGGTTTACAGAGACTGAGTTACTTGTAACCCCGCTGAATATAGATATTTTACACTGGACTCCATAGGAGTCCTAGTTATTGGCCTGTTCAGTTTTGACTATGGTAGAGTGTATTCTAATTCTTTCCAGTAGAACAAGAAGAAACTCCACAGCAGTCCATTTAAATATGCACGCCCCCAATCTTGGTCTCTTCTCTCACACAGGGCTCAATTGTAAAAGACCCAAAAAAATAAAAGCAATATGTGATAAAAATAACTTACATTGAAGTTGAAGCAGGTGTGAAGTCTGTTTGGCGATCCAAGCATTTGTTTACTAGCTATGGTAGAATAAAAGAACCACTTCCATTCACTTCACATTGTGCAATTAATTCACTTGGGTTTATCATATACCAGGCTTCATATTTTTTGCTTCGATTTGCAATTCATAAACGTTTTTACTTGTATAAATGTACAATCAATTTATTTCCAAGATATTTTCAGTTCTCTTTTTCCAAGTATACATATTACTCAAGCAACATACTTGGCAAATATGAAGCACGGCAAACATGGTTCATCCATCAAGATTCGAGAAGTTTCATCCCTAGTATCATTTTTTGCAATAGAAACACTATACCATTGAGGTTAAGGAGTGATTCCAGTTTCATATACAATACCACATATACAATGCAAAAAGTGGAAGAAAAAGAGGACAAAAGGTAGGATGATAGAGAGTCGAGAAAAGAAAACATTGCTTTCTGTGCCAACCAAGCCATGGATGAAACCATAAACATCACCGGAAACAATAAACCTGCAGCTTCAAATGGCATCCATGCAGGTCACACCTTAAGTTTCGTCATGCTACTATTTTTCTTACCTTTTCGCAATAACTTCCTCCACAATCCAAGAACATTTCTTTTCTTGCTAGGTACTATAGGCAGGGAGCTAGTAACAGCTTCATATCCTGAATGCATACTCCCATTTGTCAATTGAGACTTTTCTGGTTGTTTCACTGATTTATCAATATTTGATAAACTATTTCTCTTGGAATCCAGAAAGACTTCCTTGGTAGTAGGAGACCCCATTTCATCGTCCTCAGCTAGCAGTTTGTCAAGAAGAGATGAGCGACGACCAAAACTCTTCTTTGGGGTTGTCATGGTACCACTAGTTGTTTCCGAACTTGTAGATATCACCTTATCAAAGAGAGCAGCATCCCCAGGCGAGGCCAATGCCTTCAACTGCTTCCCTAGGTTCAGAATAGTCTCTTGACACTCGGCCAACTTTTCTGAAGCTGCAGTGATCTCTCGATCCTACAAAATTGAACAAAATGTTTATGTTAATGCGGATAGTACATGTTTGATAGAGAGCTACAGAACTTGACTGCTTCTTGAAAGGCAATGAGATATATCACATCATTTACAAGACTATATTTTTGGTTTTTCGAAGTTTTGACAGATATTTATCTAGTCATTTTGGCAAACACAAAACTCTTCTAGTTCTCCGATACGAATGAGTCATATCAATTAAATATGAGTCTTAAGAAGTTTGAATTGTTTTGCAAATCTATGCTGTATTGGAGTACATTATTCCATAACATGAATCTCGAAAACATCATCAATCTACGTGGAAATGAAGAAACATGCATCTAGAAATTTGATCTGTAAGGCCTGGCGGTAATCTAACTGAAGTCTGGAGCTAATGGGAACTTACACTTTGAAGAAGCTTTTCCTCAGTGTCCACCTCAGCATTCTCTGATAACTCCATTTTTTCTGTGCTGCAAGTTACATGTTTCAGGTAAAGAAAAGCCCCATGACAACTACTTGTAAGAAATTTACAAAAGCATCAGATGTACCTTTCTTGCTGCAGATGAAGCAAATGACAAGTAGACTCGAGCTTCTTATTGGACTTATTTTGGTTCTCGAGTTCCTTCTCTAAACAGCAAGCCTTTCGACGAGATTTATTCAGTTCCAGTTTAGCTGCTTTGAATTGCATCTCAAGGTCTTCTTTCACCATCTTTTCTTTCTCAATTTGATCCTCAATCATCCCCTTTGACTGTCTGAGATTTTCCACTTCTTTTTCCAGGCTTTTGACTGTTTTCTCTGATTCCTGAAGTTGAACCAGCAAGGAATCACTCCGGAGAGTTTCTGCTTGCAGTTTGCCTTCCAAATCCACCTTTGTAGGTCCCTCTTCCAGAAACTCATCTTTGGGTAATTGACTATCATTATCTACGGATGGTAGAACTTTCTCTGGCAAAGAACTCATCCGACCAAGTGAGGAAAAACCAGATGAGTATAATGAGCTTCCTCTTTCAGTCTGAAGTTTATCAAATTCAAAGATGGGATTAATTACCCCAGTTTCCATTTCCCAGTCAAAATGGTTTTTTATAGTATCCTTCATGCTTGAAACATCTTGAAGGGAAAAACAGTGGTTCACAATCCATTCCAGGGTCCAAGTTAATCTTTCAGTAAACTTCTCAATGTGAACCTTTCCATTCAATAAATCACGGCAAGTTTGGACAAATTCTTGAAGAATAACAGAGAGTTCTGAAGATTTCCACTGGAAAACACGAACCATGTAGGATGTCTCCTTCGATGCACTTTCACATGGTAGAAGTCCATTACCATTGTGAGATAAGATTTCTGGAATACTATCATCTGTCGAGGGTATATTGATGCCTTCTATGATATCAATAACCTTATTAATTGAGGTACCTATAAATGACAACATGTCTGGTTCACACTTTCTTTCTGATGAGACATTATCAAAAGTTCCTGTATGTATGTCCTTACACTCACCATTGTTGGGAGAACATGTAACCTCAGTATCTATTGAACTTTCATTTGCTTCTATGGGGTTCTTACTTGAGGGATACTTCTGTGCCAGAGCAGTCCTGATATCTTCCAGTATTTCGTATGGGTTTCTTTGGGTTACATGTCCATGCTCCAAGAGCATTTTCAGTATGTTATCAACTCCACCAGAAGCATTATTTGTCAACACTGCTTTTGACTGGTTATCACTGCTCGAAAGATAACGATCTCTCACAGGAACTCTCTCTGTACTATCTGCTTCTGATGAATGAGAACATAAGTGAGAATCTAAAGCACCCCCACTTCCATTTTCCCTCGGTAAGGTATGAACATCTCCCAGAGGGTGAACTGTGGACTCAATAGCTAATTTTTCCATCTCTGCAAAGTCATCCATCAGATTTATATCTGAAGCTCCTACACTTATAGATGAAGGTGGACCTATTTGCTTCTCAATTTTGAAATGCTCCAGTTCCGACATCAGTGCAGAAGCCCAAGACTCGGAACAGCCACCTATGTCATCACTGCCCATATCAGACAGTGATGTCACAGATAGTTCCTGCGCAGAGGGTAGATATTTTTCTGATTCAGCAATTGTTTGAGCACTTGTCATCCTAGAAAGTTTGAGTTCATTAGCTCTTTTGTTAAGGGCTTCCTTCAGAGTCCTATTTTCCTCTTCCATCATGCATAATTGCTCAGACAGGAAATTAATTTTTCTGTTCGGAGTATCAGGAGCCGTCTCTAAATTTAAGTCTACAGAACCATCTGGAGACGGATTTGACTTCCTTCTCCTTATTTTAGCATGATCTTTTCCCAGCATCTCAACTTCATTCTTCATTTTGGCCAAGGCAGCAGGGCCTGGCAACCTCTTTCTAACAAGGATGCGTAGCCTTTGACATTCTGAGTCCAGTTGTGCAATTTTCTTCACACTCTCCAGATGTTGCTTATGAACAACATCAGCTGTTCGGCGATTAACTTCTCTCTCCTCATTCCGGATCTCAAGCTCCTTTTCAAGGACCCGTACCTCATACCGCAGAGAAGCATTATCTTTTTCAACAGATTCCAGCCGCATCTTCAAGGCACTGAAATCTGCTTCTGCCCGAGCTACTTGTCCTTTTAAATGACCTGTTGCCTTCTCCTTTGCCATGAGAGCCATACTAAGCTGAGTGTTCTCGGAACCTAATCGTGAAATCTTCTGCCCAGCATCTGCTAACTTTTTCTCAAGGAGAGTCCTTGTTTTTTCAAATTCTTTCAATGCATTTGATACTGCATCATGTATCCTGTTCTCCTGCTCATCTCGAATGAAACGCAACTGCTGCATGCATTCCTTGAGTGCTGCATCCAAGTTAACTAATCTCTCCTCACCAGCTATGCTCTGCTGTAGAGCTTTTTCTAGTTCTTGCTTTAGCAATCTTGCTTCAGTTTCAGTCTTCTCCCAGCCTACATATATCATTCATAAGTAACAACATTGGACAAGAAAACTGCATTTTTGTGATTCTAGAGAGGATAGAATGTAAAACAATACAAAAAAAGATACTAGAGCTAAACACATGAATATACAAGTATGACTGTAAATTAGCTATGATTACCTGCAATTGCTTCCTGTGCAATTTTCATCTGTTTCTGTGCAAAATCATCTTTAGCATGACATTCCACCAGGGCAGAAGAAAGCTTGTCAGTCACAACCTTCAGCTCTCTTTCTAGATCGGCTTTATCACTGGATAGTGTCTGTAATAGAAGAGTAGGTAAGCTGATTCATTGCACAAAAGACTGTCATTGACCAAAAAGCTAAAGCTCATGTAAGTATAGAAGAATCATCAAGTTCAAGCTGGATTATTATTTCTTCTGCTTTTAGCAGCAGATTCATTCATCCAGATACATCCTCAGCTTATTAGGTTTGAAGTTCCTCGTCAAGGTGGTGCGGAGGGTTATCAAGCCAGTGTGGAGTTCAGCTTGCCCACCCATCAGAAGAAACAGGAGAAAAGAAAAAGAGAGAATATGCAAACGGATTCTAATTTTATTTATGAATGTAGAGATATGACACTGGGTCTAATTCAACTTTGAAAGTTAGCTCACGAGGGGAGGATTACCTAAGTCATACAAGCAAACTACCATTCCCTTCCCCTACCAATGCAGGACGCTAACACTTCCCTTCATGCTCAGGCCCAACTGGAGCATGGACTGGAAACCTAAATAGGAAAGAATTTGGCTCTTCTACCATGTAAAGATATGGCACCTGAGCTTAACTCAACCTCAAGAGCAAGCTCTTGAGGAGAGGATTGCCCGAGTCCATATAATGAGACCACCAGTCCGTTTCCCAACCAATGTGGGAAACTAACCCACTCCGATGCCCCTGCACACCCAGACTGTCAACTGAAGCTTGAACAACATAAATGAGGAGCCAAACGGTGGCAGAGCTAGCTCTGATACCATATAAAGATATAATACTTAGGCCTAACTCAACCCAAGAAGGTAGCTCATGAAGAGCGGATTGTCTAAGTCCATTAGATAAAACTAGTCCATTCCCCAACCATGTGGGACTGTAACCCACTCTAAAAACAAATATATTGTTTCTTCAGGTAGAGGTTTGGATGGTGGAAAAGATGCCTGTGGTGAAAGTGTTTCTCAAACATTAGAATATTTGATATTTCCCCTTCAAAAGTGGCTTTGTATGACTAGATCCAACTTCCACTTATCCAAAGATCATTTCAAATTATGTTTTGTATTTGCCTTTCATAGCTCATAAGATAGTACACTCAAAGCCATAATAAATTATCAAATATCGGATATAAAAGGATTATTTGCTTCATCAATAAAGCTAGCATGTTCTTCGACTTCATCACTCATAATTAAACTTTAATCCACCAGAATAAAACCCCAACAAGTTAATGTGGCTAGTAATTGGGCCCTGGTCATTTATTTACCCCATATCTCTAATCAATTTGCAGTCAAAAGCAAAGTTTCTGAAAACTTATATTACCAGGGAAATCAAACATGCAATGAATACTAGGCCATCTGAAGATACGAGAATCAGATTTGACTGACATGCTAAATAAATTGGGCAATGAGCAGACACAAATAATTAAACAGACTATGCTTTGTTTACCTCTTCGTCATTTCTTCTCAAAGAAAGATTTGCTTTGTCTTCAACAACCATGTTCTTTTCTGTGGATCTTTTCTTCCAGGGCCATGATCTGTGATCCATTGTCTTTCGGTATATCTTCAGGTGTGGTCTTATTTATCCAAAATGTTACTCAAGTCTTCTCTCAACTACATATATACAATCAAATACCTGCAGAAGAAAATTTTCTTTTAACATAGTAACAATTTTACAACAGAACTTCCACAATAAAAATCTATGAAATTACAACAACAACAACAATATATAAATCTCACAGAGTGTACGGAAACCTTATCCCTACCTCATGGAGGTAGAGAGGCTATTTTCGTAGGACCCTCGGCTCAAAGTAGGTATGAAAAGGGAAAACGATAGTGAAGAAAACATAGCAACTAATAAGGAAACAGTTACAATAACAAAGTAGTGCAATAACCGAAACACCATAAGCAATATATGATGACAGAAATCAAAAGCACCGCAAGAATAAGGCTAATACTACAACAAACACCATCAAACCTAAACCCATCGAAAAGCAAGATAACACCCCACTATCTATTATCCTTCTACCCCAATCGGTGACCTCCACCTCCCTCCTGTAAATCTATGGAATTTTTCTCAATAAACACCCAAAATCCTCAAAGAAAGTGATAATCTCAGTCTAACAGGCGAAACAGAAAGAAGGAGATACAATTTCAATTGCTTCCTGGAGTCAACAGCACAAATCTAATAATGCTCTCAACACAGTGATGTGAATTAATGTATCCGATCCATTACTGGAGTAGTTTCCAGAAAGTCAATGTACAGGTCTATCAACAATCACTTCTATATAAATGTCATTGCTAATGCAATATGCAATATTCGAATAAATTTCTTCAGCATATAAGTGATGAAGATAATCTCATACGATATTTCAATTTTTTTTTAAAAAAAAGTGAATAAAGGCACACGATTATTGGCCTTTTCTATTATAACAGCTTATATTCAAAATGCAGAACAACAACATCCCAAAACAGTAAACAAAAAAATAGAGAAAACAAGTTCATTAGGAAAGAAAAACAAAACAGGGCTTACACTGAAACAGTTGATAGCTGAACATTAACTTCAACCAGTTCATGAATCTGTCGGAAAACAAACAATGCAAATGAAAAATCCAACTACAAACAAAATAAATAAACAGTAAAAAAATACTAGTAAAACCTCATTTTCAAATCATACTACACTTATATTGTCGATCTTACCTAACCATCATTAACAAAGCGAATGCCCAAGGACTATGAACAGAGAGGATGTCGGTAACTGGATCTGGGTCGGGCCGGGACGGGCAATGAAGGGGAAAGTTTGGCGGGTTGCTTTAGGTTGACGGAGCGTCAGGGAGAAGAAGGTGAGTGAGTACTGTTAACCACTCACAAGGTTCTTATGTGGGTTGAGAGGAGTGTCACTGTCGCTATATTGTCCCCACTGCTGATCTTGACTTGTTTATGGGACAAAGTTTGATCTTCTCGCTTCTTTTACGATATTTTCAAATTCTTGAAATTTGTTGTATTGTCAAAAATGTCCAACTAAAAAGGCGAGTTTTTAGTGGGAGGTACTACAGAAAATACGGACTAATATCAATTCTTTTTAATCCTAATTTATGTGCAGATCATTAATTTCTTGCTACTTATTTGTGATTTAGAGCAGTTAAAATGAGCTTAGCTCATGGATCGAGTTAATTTAATTTGTTATTAAGATACGATCGGAATAATATTTTTCAAATTCATTTAAAATTAAGATTTATAAGTCCAATCTAACTAAGCCCTTATGCTTTAGCCATTGCTGGTTGATCGAGAACAGATCAAATTAGGTGTATAGATCAAAAATATTATTTAATCTGAATTAACATGAGTAAGGTTGTAAGGCGTAATTGTTCTTTAATTTATAAATTTATTTTTTCAAATTTCCTTTACTAATTTATTTGTTAAAAAAAATTATTTTTATTTCAATATTGTTTCAAATGAAGGACCAGTTTGTCCTAGTCATTTACATTCCTTGATCCATTAGACTTAACCTGGATGGAGCTGGGCTGACATGTTTTCACAACTCTATCTATGATAGTCGCAAATCTTCTCTTTTTATCATGTTCCAACAAACAAAATCTATAATTGAAGCTCCTGGGAGATTTAGTATGCTTAAACCCGAGAGTGCGAGTTGTATTGCTTAGCTTGTATGTGATAAAGTATTAACCTCGCACATGTTATTATTGTTGTTGTTGAATATCATCGGTCTATTTTTTCTAATGGAACATGTCCATTAAAAAAATGATAATATTGGCTTATGGGTAATTTTTAATAGTTTTTAAAATTATATGTATAAATCATATGTTTCAAAAATGTCAAATATTCTTCTCAGAATAGGCATAGTAAATCTTCATCCAAAAATGACTTGTTTAAAGTATTTGAAAATCTATGATCAAACACTAGTTTTGTTTTAATATATTTAATTTTTTATTTGATAATATTATACATTTTATTGAATATTATTCTTATCCGAAATAAATTATGACACAAACAATACTAGGTACTCTTTTAGTATAGTACACTGTACTATTTCTATCTTAATATATCATATTCATTTTAAAATAACAAAGCAAAAAATCGATAAAAAAAATAATATATAATCAACGTAATTAATGTGCACCTTATGATAAGATTCTACTACACCAAGCGAACCTCTGTAGGCAATTTAAAAACCTATGATGTTTGTCTCTTGAAATAGCATTAAATTAGTGCAACTGTGCAAGCATAGTATTGTGTTATATTTGGGCCCCTACATACCAAAAATTTGGTTAGCTAGTCAAACACCTTATTAACTTCTTAGTGCTTATGATTATGAAGCTTTTGTTGAAACAATACTTTCTTTAATAATGTTAATTAATTAGGAATAGTGAGTTCTTAGATCCTACGAAAGCGAGGAAAGGTTAAGTTTAATCATCACCATTTACCAAAACATGGTGCTATTTGTTGGATACTTTGTAATATATAGAGGTTCATGACTATGGTAAAAATTCATCTGTTCATGAAAGAACATGACTATAATAAAAGATTCTCTCTTTAAGTTCTATAAATATAAGGATTTTCTAGAAGTAGCATAAAAAAATCTGCAGCATATACAAGGGCTTTGTTGTATTCTTAAAAAAAATTATTTGTATCTTTTTCAATATGTATACGAGCAGTATCTTTCTGAGAAAAGTATTTCTTCGCGCCTCAAAAACCTCACTTGTATTTCCTGGTATTTTCTTGCACCATTTGGTTAATCATGTTGTGTAAGCACTTCATCAAATTCAGAGTAGTTTTCTTTTTAAAGCTTAGCAGTTAATATGTTATACCGTATGGAATGGTTGTTGATTTTGAAATTACTGTAATAATGATGGCACGCTTCACAATTTAAGAAAATAATTATTTGATTTAATTTGGTATAATATTTTAAAAATATATATTTTTTAAAAAAATTATAATTCAAAATATCCAAATATTCTTTAATTATAATTGAAATTTAAGAACTATCAACAATAAAAAAAAATATTTTTAAATAAATTAAAATAGATAAATTGAAACGATGGAGTAATTTAAATTGATAGGAGTTGGCGGAGAAAAGGTGAGCTAGGTCCCACAGCGCAATAACAACACATTATTGATTGCATTTATAAGCACTGAGATGGTTCCACTAATTTATTGAATTGCATGTACTTTAAAATAATAATAGCACCATCATATCTAAGCTAAGAAGGTGGACACAAGAGATTGATTTGAATTTTTTTGTTGAAAAATTAAAATTATATATTAATGTTATATTAAATTTTGGTCTATATATATATTAATAAATATTGAATTTATTTGACATTTTTGTGTGTTTTAAATTTTTATATTTTGAATTTCTTATAGTAAATTTTAGCTTATCAACTATGATAAGGTTGACAAAAAGATTTTAATTTGAATTTAAATTATAACATTTAGTACAGGTACATCTATTCCAATATTAATAATTTCTTTTGTTTTTTTGGTAATTGGTACCTTGTGTTTGTTAAACTACAAAATTTGATAAATTAATTGAGGTGTGCAAATTAATCAAACATTATCTCCATACAAGAAAGATAAATAGAAGTTTTTAAGGAGGAATTAAGAAGTTTAACAATGCATAGATTTGCCCCTTAATTGTAATGGGTATTTGCCTGGAGTTTTTTTTTTTTTTAATCATAATTGAGTTTTTCTTTTGGGGAAGAAAATATAAAGTTATCATATTTCACAAGTCTTTTTTTTCTTCAAGAAAATGATTTATGATCCTATAAATGAAGACTCAATTCTTCTAATTCAATAGCATCCATAATGTAACAAATGTTTTTTTTTTTTAATTATGAATGAATTTGTAAGGTTATTTCTCTCAATATTTCGTACTCTCTTTTATACAGTGGATTATTCATCTGATCTTGTGGATGTAGATCGATTGATCGAATCATATCAAATATTTGTATCTCTTTTTAGTATATTTTTTATTTGTCTTTTTACTCATGGTCAATAGTCATCGTAAATTCAATTTGCTAGCTTTTATATGGTAGTTATTATTTCGATCCTGATGAATTATTCCCTTCTTGTTTTTATTTTTTGATAAATATTTTTTTCACAAACTTTATCCCTAAGTGAGGTGGTATCAAATGTCAATTTTCTCGTGAGGTTGTATAAATTGAACTAAGCCGTGATACCTACTTATAGTGCATCGAAATCAACTTGGGATAACTTTTTTCTAAGGCGCAGAGGTTGGAAGATGTGACTTGATAGTTGGTCTTTAAATGGATGCTTTAGTGCCTTCCTTTTTAAGTTCATTATTGGTAGTTGCTAAAACGCGTTAAAGTCGTGATAAAATTAACTTATGAAAATAAAATTAATTTAATTTATTTGAATTAAATTAATTAATAATTTTTTATTTGTTAACTCAGTTCATTTAAGAATTAGGTTGATTTGTGTTAAATATATAATTCAAATTGAAAAATAAGATACTTTATTAGAAACTTTTGAATTTTAATTTTTTTTACCCGTTAAATATGTTATATATTACTATAATAACGAGGAAAAAAGAGTTTTGTTCGAATAGTTTTCTTTGTGATTAAATAAATTATAAGAATTGACATGGTAAAACTGGACGACTTATCATTTGTTTGAGAATAATTAACAAGTTATCCCAGAATAAGTTATACTGAAATTAGCTATTCCAAGATAGGTTATCAAACCATGTATATCAATATAACTTATCCCATCACTATGGTGTAAGTTATCCCAAACTTGACAACTAAATAAGATATTAAAATTTTATCCCTTCATTATTTTTTACCCATAATTATTTATTTTTATCCCTCATACCAAACAATTGATTTGATTAGGAACATGCTATACCAGGATAAATAATCAAACACATACGTTATCCTGGGTTAAGTTATTCTACCGTATATATGGGATAACTTATCATATCATAAACGCAAAAATGGTGAGATAAATAATCAAAGGACTATCCAATACTTCTAATCAAATATGAAATAATATTTTATCGTGTGATTATTATACCTTATATCTCACACCAAATGACTCTTTTAAGATATATAAGTCACGTCATAATCATCTTGACTCAATACATCTCAACTAACTAGCATTTGGATAAAGTTGTGAAAAACTAAATTATTAATTCAATCAGTTTTAATGCATTTAAATTTAGCTCAAATAGTCTATTAAAGCGCGAAAATTTCTCATAAAAACATGACATGAGGATAGCTATCAACTGTCGGGTGTGTCTAATCATCTTTACCAACTACCCTCTTGTTGGCGAAAAAGTCGATGGCCCGCTTTTTCGTTGTCCACAAGAAAGTGAGGCCCAAAAAAAGTTAATGGGCCGCTTTTTCTCATCATCCACAGAAAGGCGAGGCCCAAATAGCTGGTATGTGGGCCGATGTAGGTAAAAGTATGTTTGACAATCAGTGGAAGAAAAGAGTAAGTGACAAATGAGGAGAAAATAGAAAGTCCAAGTATGTATGTATATATATATAGTCTCAAAGCGGAGCCAAAATTTATACTGAGAGGTGTTAAATATAAAGTAGTAAACAACACACAAAAAAAGATTAAAGACAAAATGCTTCAGTTGTCTTAAAATTAAAAAAAAGACATTAGCCAAAAAACCTCAGCCAGATTTAAACTCCAGATGTCCATATCACTGATCAAGGAGAGATTCTATAATCCCTAAACAGCTGAGTTGATTCTTGACTTTGTGTCAAAAGGTGTCAAAAATAATATATATATATATATATATATATATATATATATATATAGGTATAAAATTAAGATTTGAC
>JAABOM020000049.1:27797727-27814495 GCA_011800125.2 Solanum clarkiae | reverse complement strand
TGGTATAATGATGCTAAATTAATGATTCATAAATAAATTTAATAATCGAATAATAATAACAATAATAACAATAATAATAATAATAATAATAATAATAAAACTATAAATCTACTTACGTAGATAGACTTACTTGATTAGATACAAAAAATAGTGCTATAACGATTCCAAAATAATGATTCATAAATAAATTTAATAATCAAACCATTATATATCACTATGATCACCTGTACAACAACATCACATCCTGACTATTTTATCTTAGTCTACCTTAAATGAAAAACAAAACTGTCCCATTTCCTTTTATACAAAACTGTCCCATTTCCTTTTATCTCCCATGTTACTTCCATTTTCTGCGCATTTCTCAATTGGATTTTCAGCCTAATGAAATGAACAACACAAATGAAAAATTTCAAATCTTAATAATTCGATTAGTTGATTATTTACATTTTTATTTTGTTCCGCCTGTTTGATTCCCCGAAGGTGACTGACTACATCCATTTTCTTTTACTATTAAAAAAAAACTTGGAAGTCAAATTAAAGTATTCAAAATAGGGAAACAAACAAACAGAAATTAGCAATACATTTCCTTGTTTCATTTGTCAAGTCACGCTCGTAGATACTACTGATGAAAACATAAATATCTAAATGGGCAACGGAAACAAAAACTAATATGTCTTATTTCTTTCGTCTCAAATTAATTAAATTTTTGAGATTTTTTTTAATATTCAAAATATTTGAATTGTTCAAAATTCAATGTAAATATTTAAAATTTTTTCCATATTATATAAAAATTTGCAATCAATGACACTTTTTGCATAATTCTTGAATATCTAATTTTTTATTTTAAAATATTAATTTAATTTAATTTAAAAATTAATTAAATTGATTTTGAAGCAACACAATATGACAAATAAAAAGGACAGAGTGAGCAAGCAACTTGAACTGAGGTCCCAGTTTTGTCAATATGTATTAATTTGAGGTCTAAATCAACAAGTTGAGAATATGTACGTGGTCAATTAAACAAACTTGAGAGAGTATAATGAAAATATCATTTTTTTGAGAGCACCAAGTTGGAAAATATCTTTAGATGCCTCGAAGAGCCCAAAAAATAACTAACTGACGAAGCCATTCTTCATCTGCTTACTGGAGTTACTGGCTTCGCAATTTCCGTCGAAGCCATTACTGCTATAATAATATCTTCACTGCTGCTCTTCTATCAGTTCATTATCAACTTCTTCTCCACCGTCGATGGCATCTATAGCACCGACTGGAATCTATCTCCACCGCACATCCGCCGCATTCCACCCTCAGTTGCCTTGCTTGCTCTTATCTCTGCGGGGCCCCAAATTTGCTGCTTCACCGAAATTTTACCTTCCTGTACGTCTTTCGGACACTCGAGATACCTTTTGCCTTGCTTCAGCCAACACTTTGACGGCCAATTCTGTACCGGTTCGCTTCCTTATCCACTTTTAGTACTCACTTGGTTGAACTCTTAGCTTAGCTTCACTTGGTTTAAGCAACTCTATTATCTATTTTTCCTTAGATTTTGGTTGTAATTTGGCATATCTTCACCAGAATATACAAATTGTTGCAGGATATCAAATTTCTGAAAGGATAAAGTGTAGAGATAAGTTGTGAATTATTTTTGGTTCTGCTAATACACGAATCTGCTATAAATGATGCACTGTGAAGAGAAGAAACATTATTTGGTTTCAATTGAGTTATCGAAAAAGCATTAAGTACTGCGAGCTTTGTAAATTGTAAAGTGACGTATTGTGATAAGTTCAGTAGTTGCCAATTGATCCCTTCAGCTTAATACTTGGTTGCTAATTGATCTCTTCAGCTTAATACTTGGTGCGATAGTGGAAGTTCATTGGATTAGGTTGAAAGCTCATCTGTTGGGAGTAGGGGCCATAGTATGCTTTAATTTTTGTATATCTGGAAATTTAACAAATTTTGGTAGCTCTAAAACTAAATTCATACTGAAGTGATAAAAGGAATAACTAAATTGTGTGCTAGTTAAGATTTTATATACACATAAATATTAAAATAAAGATAGTGGTGTGTTTATAAAAATTGACAAGTGAACCTGAATGCTGTTGAAAATTAATATTAAGGAGGAATAAACTTCAATGAACTTTAATTCCACATGGGGAGAGCTCGGTTTTACCTTCTGCATAGGTAGATTTAGGTAGCAAGCACTCATGCTTTTACAAAAAGAAAGTGACAGAAAAGGAAAGTAAATTGATTGCATCTCACTTAATTCAAAACTTCTAGGCTACACAACTGGATGTGGATGTTTAGTAGATAAAGGAATACAACTAACTTTGTTCCTATTGCGTTCGCTGAAAATGAAAATGTAGGTATTCAGAAAATACAACAACATACCCAGTGAAATCCCACAAGTGGAGTCTGGAGAGGGTAGAATGTACGCAAACCTTACCGCTACCTCATAGAAGTAGAGAAACTGTTTTGTGAGAACCCTCATCTCAAAACCATAAGCAGAAAGAACTAGATATGACAAAAGGAAAGGGAAGGGAACAAAACGAGCGGCTAATAATGAGTAGCACATGGCAGTATGTGAATATGATAAAACTAACACATAATACGACAGATAATGAGACCAAATGATGATGATGATGATGATAATAATGATAATAATGATAATAATGATAATAATAATAATAATAATAATGATGATGATGATGATGATGATGATGATGATGATGATGATGACGACGACGACGACGACAACTAGAAGAAGAACCCTACCAACTAGCGTGCTACTCTAATTCGCGACCTCCACTTCTTTCTATCTAAGGTCATGTCCTCAGTGAGATCAAGTTCCGCCATATCATGTCTAATCACCTCCCCCCAGTATCTCTTCAATCTACCTCTACCAGCCCGTGTAGCTCCCAAAACCAACCTCTCGCACCTCCTAACAGGAGCGTCGGTACTCCTTCTCTTCACATGTCCAAACCATCGTAGTCTCGCTTCCCTCATCTTTTCGGCCACCGGGGCCACCTCTAGCTTCTCCCGGATGGACTCATTCCTAACCTTGTCACTCCTGGTGTGACTACACATCCATCTCAGAATCCTCGTCTCTGCGACATGCATCTTCTGAACATGTGCATTTTTAATTGGCCAACACTCCACCCCATATAGCAACGATGGTCTAACCACCACTCTGTAAAACTTACCTTTGAGTTTAGGTGGTATCTTCTTGTCACATAGTACTCCAAAGGCTAGCCTCCATTTAGTCCATGCAAACTGAAGCCTCCATTTAGGTATTCAGAAAATAAAATTAGATATTTAGGAACTACACATAAGATGTCATAAGTCTTAGTTTTATGTCAAAATGACTGCATATTACATTTTAAATGTCTGATAGAAGGATGTTTTTTCAATCTGACCCTTGGTAGAAGGCCGGGATTAAATTTTTGGGACAAAGGGATTAATATATAGATAGGCTCCTAATGTGAACATCTAGCTCACAAGTTGTTTGAATAAAACTTGATGCTAAGTGTCTTTGATCTATTTCCTTTCAAAGCCCTTTAATTTGTTCACTATGGTAAATGTAAATGCATTTAGTTCCTTTTCCCAAAAATGTCCACCGAATTATAAGCTTTTCTACTTGTGGCAGCCCAGAAATGGTGTGTATACTGTAGGTGATTTCATGACCAGGAAAGAGGAGTTACATGTGGTAAAGCCCACAACATCTGTAGATGAAGGTACTTTTTCGCTCGAGTTTCATCTTTACTTTATCTACATGAAGTTAATATCTGATTAGTGATAGTATCTGCAACAGCGTTGGAAGCTCTAGTGGAACACAGAATCACTGGTTTCCCTGTGATTGATGATAATTGGAAATTGGTAAGTTCTGGTTTGCAATGTAAGCAGCTAAATCCAATGTAGTTCCTGCTTTATTGAATATAAGTACTCCTTATCGGATGACTCAGTTTCCCAGCCTATGTAACACTTACGAGCATCTGTTACTGCATACCTAAAACTAATTTTCATTTAAGTTTAATTGGTATCGTCATAGCTGAGTATCAGGAATCTTTAACATCTTGGGTGTCTACCTTGTGCAAACTGAAGTTTGTTCAACTCAGAAGATAGATTTGGCACATCAAGCCACATAGATTACTTTGTTCAGAAATCACCTCTCTATTTCCATGAGGTAGTGATAAGGTAATGCATACAATCTACCCTCCTAGACCCTACTTTGTGGGATTTCACCGATAACGTTGTTGTTGTATCCTGTAAGCCATATAGAGTACTATGAGACTGGACATAGCACTTGTTTATTAGACTGGGTAAGCTGGGTATTTACAGTGATGGGGCTACTTTCACAAATGCTAAAAATTGATCATCCTATAACTGCTTTGGAACAATTATAGTAGTAGTTGGCAAAAACGTGATTGGACATAACCATTAGGATAGATCTTAATTTCCATCATATTCAAATCAATAAGCTCTTAGTTAATGAAATGATAAGCATAACAGAGAGCAGTTCACGTACTTTAGCTCTCACACTTTGGACACATGCTTTTCTTGATATGTTAGACTAAACTATTTTAAACCATAATTTGTACATCTGTTATAGCTGCCCTCCCAATTAATTAGCACACCCAAGGCTTTACTTAGGAGATTTTCTAATCTTCTGATTTTGTGTGCAGTCTCATGTTCTTTTTCTGGTTGTATTTGTGAAAAAATCATGTTTCTAACCTCTTTCCATATTACGGTAAGCAATGACAAAGCAGGTAAGTAAAGACTAATGCTAAGATTTATTTTGGCAACAGAGTCGTTTAGTTCATTTCCCCCCCTTATTACTTCAACTCATTCGATGGCAGATAAATAGGAATCTGGTTTTTCAACATTGGTAAAGTAAATAATAGTGATGTCTTCTTGCAACAAGTGCCCATAGAACTTTTTTCTTTTTCTTGAGAGCTTATTCCTTGGTGTGTTTTGATGGCATGCACTAACAGGAATTTCTTCTCTAACTTGTAAGTTTCCATCCAATTTTGGAAATTTGAAGATTTCATGGGTGGTCTTGTTATTTAGTATCTAGTATGTGTCAAGAATGTTAATATGCTAAATATCCTCAAAACATTACGATATGAATTGAACGATGCAATATTGTAACGTGAAAGGTATGACAACCTGTATAGATTGGATTCCAGATATTCAGTTCAAAGATATTCTAAGAGTAATATTATTTTGTCTCATCAAAAATCTCAAAACTCAGAAGCTCTTGCTTGTGCAGGTTGGTCTTGTTTCTGACTATGATCTATTAGCGCTCGACTCTGTATCAGGTAAATTTTCTTCATGGTGATGCTATGATGTCTTAATGTGGAGATCACGACTAATTCTATTGGTCTTTAGCCTATATCCCTTTTCTGGTCTGTTTTTGTTGAAACCTTCAATGTGTTTGGCATATCACTGCTCTGTTTCCTTTTGACAATAGAGAAATGGGTTACAGTCCACTACACCCGCCTATAGGCTATATATGATGTTCAGATTTGGATATTTAAAATCTTCCAAGTTTATTTTCCTTCATACTCCAGGAAAGCTCATGTTTGAGATGAGTATAGTGCGTCTCGTTTTCTCCTTTTTTAGTTTGATGAACATGTAGAAATAACATGTCTCTCTAGTTAAATCGCACCTATGTTTGTGAAATTTGTCATACATAGACTGTTTTATTAATGTGACTTTGAAGTTATAATGTCCATAAAAGAGGAACAAATTCCAAATCATCTTTGCAGTTGCTTTAGGTTTGACTCGCTTAGTAATTAACAGAAAGCATGTTTAAAATGCTGTTATCATTCTTATTAGCCTCACTTGTTTATGAGTTGAAAATAAGTTATGGTTTCCCTTAATTCGTTGTTGTGCCTCGGACCTTCTTTACCTATAGCCAAAGCTGTTATTGTCGTTGTTATTGTGCCTTTCTTTCCTCATGTTAAGCTAGGTTTACTGCTATAAAGTGCAAAAAAAATTAAGATTTCCCTAATTGATTACTGTGCATTTTTGTTTGTGACCTTTCCAAACCTCTTAACGGTAATCCTATTGAAACCTCTCTGAGGTTATGTTCTCTCTTTATATGCAATAAATACCATTATCTAGTCCTGAAAGTTTATTTGGATTAAGAATATGTGGTTTGTTTTACCTTTTGTAGGGTATTGATTCCCACCCAACCCCCTCTCCCATTGCTTTCGCTGCCTTTTCTTTCCACATGTCAGCTTATATTTCATTTATCTTGAAATATAAGCTGAACATGTAAATCTCAGGCATTGGAATCATAATCTCAGGCAATGCTCAAATGAAATATAAGCTGAACACGTAAATCTCAGGCATTGGAATCGTAATCTCAGGCAATGCTCGAAGGAGAAAGTATTACTGTCTTTTGAAAATTTCCTTCCTCAGATTTTGGTTATCCAAAAGCGAAATTGCCTTGAAAATATTCATTCTTACAGCTTAGAATTCTTTCTTTATATGGGTAATTAGTTTTTTGGTGCAAGAGGCGAGTGATCATATTAACAGTCATCACAACAACTTGATGCCGTGGCTGTAGAGCATAAAGGAATAGTAACAGTTAGAATACAGTCACCTAAATTATTGAGTCCAGTTGGATTGCTCAAGATTGAATTGCTTATTCCAATAATTGATTAATGATCTATATTAGAATATCAGATCAGAAATGGAAAATTGAGCTGCTAACAAGCTGCTGTTCTTGAATCTTGATAGATTTGAGTGGAACTTTTTGTTTCTTTCTTTTTCATTTAGTTTTGTGGTGAGTTTGATAGTTTTCCACTGTTTCTGTGTTCCCCTTTCCGTTTTTTTGAATTGATTTAGTAAAATCCTGACATGTCACTTGTTCAAATACTTCTCTTAGGTACAGGAACAGCTGATGCAGGCATATTTCCTGAAGTAAACAGCAACTGGAAAGTAAGAAAATTTTAATGCCTTTGTTGTACTGTTTATTTCATTATTTTTGTAAAAATAATTTACACTGCCAATTCCATACATAATTTCCTTTTCAACATGAAAGCCAAAATTTTAGAAAATTCTGGTTATTTTTCTGAAGTACAAAAAGATCCTGATTTCTGCATGGAAGACTATTGAATTTATCTACGTAGTGAAAGGTTGATATTCACTTGAGAACTTATGAGGAAAAACAAAAACTCCAATGGGAACACGCGATCAAAGAATTGATTGATGCCTCTTGCTCCTCCCACCCCCTCCCCCCCCCCAACCCCCCAACTAAAACTCAGTTAATTGTCCACTGTAGTACATACTTTAGTGACAAACCTGGTGAAGTCTTATTTGGAAAAGCTACTTAAACTCAGACCTTCAGTTAATCGACTCGGGGATAGGGGATTCTAAGAGAGTTTCTATCCAACTTCAGAAGATGGTCATTCACTACAAACTTCGCTTCACAGGAGTGCCTTACTATTGGGTTTAGGTATAGTATGAATTGGGAAATGTGGAGGAATAGAGAAAAAGTTTTGTCCTTATATTACGGAACACTTCTTTTATCTCCTAAAGGTTAAGAAGAGGGTACCCCCTTGTGCCTCCGCATCGCTCGCTCAGCTCTCGCCGAATTAATTAATGAAATCAACTAATTAATTTTGCGGAACTGTTTGGAAAGGACCTATTTCTTCTGAACAAACATTTCTTTTCCCAAAAGACATCATGCCTATTATGATAGATGAATATGTTCTAAATAGGTGAATTCGCACCCATTGATGACTATAAATAGAGAGGCTTCCTCTCAGTTTTCGACATTGAATTTCCTCCTCCTCCAAAAATTTTCTTTCAAACAAAGTTGAGTCATTGTGTGATTTTCTGTTACTGATATTTGAGTTTGCTGAAATTATTGAAGTTTGAAGTATCGCTACTTTTTTAATAGTTTATCTGTTTTATCCTGAGAGGAAATAATCTACAACCTCGAGTATAGTGAGGACATTAAATTCCTTAAGGACACACAGTGAATTCTGTGGACTCAGATATTTTTTCGTTTTCTATTTTTTTGTTATTTCTGGTTTACTATTTGAATACAGAAGACTACACTTCTTCAAGTATTACTAATCCAACCTTGAGAATTCTTGAGGATTTCAATTTCATCCTTGCACGTTGATATTCCATATGGATGCTCCTGGTTGTTAAGCTATAAAATCATGTCAACTTTGTGCAATTTTGGTGCCTGTGAGCTGGACCAATACAGGAAAAACTACACTAGCATCTATAATGTATCTATCCTCTTGAGTGTTTCCCGTTCTTCCAAAACTTGGGTCTCCTTCTGAAAGATAGACAACATTCACATCCATACAATGGAAACTTTCAGGCCTTTCTGCATCCTTGGAATGATATTAATAAATGAGGCCGTTGGGTAGGAAAGCATGTCACCTTTTTGCTGTGAGGAAGAACAGTGAAACCTGTAAAGTCACTTGATTATGTATCATTTTAACAGTATCACATTGTACCTCAAAGCTAATCAAGATATGACACATTTTTGAATAATAATTGCAGACATTCAATGAGGTACAAAAGTTGCTCGCCAAGACCAAAGGGAAAGTGGTTGGTGATCTGATGACACCTGCTCCTTTAGTAGTTAATGAATCGACCAATCTTGAGGATGCAGCAAGGTTTTGTCATTTTTTTCCCGTTATTTTACATTTTATGTGGCACCCTTTGACTTGCCACAGTGTTTGAAAAAAAGTAAGACTTTTGAAACTTGTGATGTAAAATCATTCTGAAAAATTTGTGTGGTTGAGATTCATTTCATTAAGGGTAAAAAGGAGAATTTTAAAGCCAAGTTGTTTATAATTAGAGTAAGGTGACATTCTTTTTGGGACGGATCAAAAAGGAAAGGGTGCCACATAAAATGAGACAAGGGAGTAATACTTTTCTTGCTTTTGGTTGAATGAGGCAGCCTAGATTTTCTCCTCATGCACTTCTTTCATCCACTGGCAGACTTTTGCTCAAAACAAAATATCGTCGGCTTCCTGTGGTAGATGGTAAGGGTGAACTGGTAAGTTTATTAAGCTTTGTTTGTATACAGCTTCTCTACTATCCTATCATTTTCTAATCGATCGGTCATTGTTTAATGAAGGTGGGAATAATGACAAGGGGAAACGTTGTAAGGGCCGCCCTTCAAATAAAGCGGGCTACCGAAATGGAAAATTGACATGTACAAATATAAGTTGACCGTGAAAACAAGTACCGCAGCTTGTTCCTTCTTCCACAGGATCTGGTGGTCAAGGCAGTCAGCTTAATTTTATAAACTGCATTTCCCAAACATACTGTGTCAGACTAGGATATATCTGTGTAATTAGCAACCTTGTAGGAGAATAGTGAGACTTCATCAGCGTTCAAGACATTGCAGAGTTCATTCTAATAGATAGTACCGTCCAAAGGCTACATGCAAAAGCAAAATGTTCGAGTCAACACTCTTAAGAGGTTTGAAATACAGGAAACCCAGATATTTAGTACAAGTCGGAAACATTATATGTGCATCTTAAAAAACCTTAAATAGTAGGCTCCCATCTTGACTGGAACTTTTGAACTGTATTTGTCTTCTTCATTTACCGATTTGTGTTTTCATTTTCGTGTGGGACCCATCTCTGAATGGGCTGCATTTCTGTCTTTGGTTGTTGAGCTAAAAACTGACTAAATGTTGAGGTGGTTGGGTAACCCTGATGTGAAAAAAAAAGCATAAAAGAACACCCCCATTGAAGATTTCCAACAGGTCCTGTTGACATAAATGGCACAATATTGGATTCGCCTTTGGGGCCCTAGTGGCTAGTGACTGCACTGTCTTTTGGAAATAGGGCGTTTCCACATGCTGATAGTGAGAGTTTTTTATTGAGTTTGACAGGTATTCAGTAATTTGATGTAGAATATGAGTTCACAAGTTTCAATGTGAAAGCATTTCTATTCGCATTTGATCAATTGCCTCGTTTTCATAAAGTATAAAAGGCTAGAATTATTTACTACTTTCTCCGTTCAACTTTACTTGACCCCTATACTATTTTGGGATGTCCAATAATACTTGTTCATTTTATGAAATCAAGAGACAATTTTACATTTAGTTCCTAATTTACCTTTATTATTAATTATAGTTATTTCTCTACTACATTTTTTGAGACATCATATTTA
Organism: Solanum clarkiae; assembly: GCA_011800125.2. Classification (NCBI taxonomy): domain Eukaryota; kingdom Viridiplantae; phylum Streptophyta; class Magnoliopsida; order Solanales; family Solanaceae; genus Solanum; species Solanum clarkiae. Next base: position 27,804,337 of record JAABOM020000049.1, on the reverse strand, counting down.
TTATATTCAAAGGATAATTTTATTTATTACTTTTTAATTCATATATCAAGTCAACGTGACCAAGTAAAATTGAACGGAGGGAGTATAAATTGCATGGCAGGAAGGGTGGAGACACACAGTGCTCGAAGGAGCTGTGGACATTGATTTCTAACACTATTTTTGAGTGTAAATAAATATTTCTGGTCAATTCAGAAAAAGACTTATTACTATCCCTAGTCCCTACACAATCCATGGTCCTATCAGCTCTTGTCAAAAAGCTCAGGAGCATTTGGTTCACACCTCAAGTCAATTTGTTAACATATAAATATGCAGTCTATTATTTTTAAACGTTTTAGAATATTAACCTTTGTTATGGGATACCTCGTCAGATTCACTTAATTAGTAATTATATTTATATTTAAATGAATAACGTTGAATTTGTTGCTGGTAATCATACAAAGACAAGTCAAGTGAACATCTAGTGCCAGGTCAAAAAGATGTTACATTAAGAAAGTATTCTGTTGCTAGTGCATATGTGACAGTTTTGATTTGACAATGGAGCTAATCTCTGTAAACAGAAGAGAGACTATGGCAGGCAAGCTGGAATGGCTGGTGGCCCATAGTTTCGTCATCAACATTAGTGACGATCACCGTAGAGAATAAATATGGTATTATAATCAGGCAATGGAGCATGTCATCGTTCTTTTTTATGTTTTTCCTTTTGTGATCATGGTTGCCTGACCAATTTACATGCCTCTAGAATCATTTCACGAGGTATTTACCGTATCCTTTTCATGGTGAATTCTTTTCTTATTCTTAAAATTTAGTCAAAATTGAAAGTATTGTAACTTTTTTGGTTAGAAAAACCAAAGCGTGAACACAGGCGGAGCCACATACAATATGACTTCAATAAAATCTCCATCTTTAGTTATAAATACTGAGCACGAGTCCAACTCCAATCCCACTACAACTAACTGCAAAACACTAGTCCGCCCTGTTGAACGTTTTATAGTATTAAAAATAATTTAACTTTAAATTTTTTTTATATCAGACAAATATTTAAAATTTTAAATCATAAATTTTAAAAGTATTTTTAAAAAAAAAAAAATATGTCAAGTCAAATAGAGTCGCATAAAATAAGATATTAAAACAAAATTATCCAATTAATCGATATTTATGTTAGGTAAAATAAATACAGATATGACAAGATAATTTGACATGAATTAGACTCCATTTTTGTTGAGTCAGCAAAACACAAAATCACATACCACCCACTTGCACCAAACTCGAGCCATAGTAGGGACAGTGTTGTTCCCTCGTCCTCCCCCTTCCCTCTCCAAGTGGCCGCGGCAATTTCCCACTTGGATCCGCTGGTCTATTCTTTGGCCGTTTGGTGTCGGATAAGAATAATATTTTCGAAATAGCATTTGAAATTAATTTCATTTTTATAATTAATGATGAAATTATTAGTTGTGTAATATAAAAATTGGGATAATTAATCCCAGAGAATATATCTCACCACCTGTACCAAACTACCTCACAGTAAGTCAATTCAAAAGTTGAATCTGAATCCTGCGATCAAAATCTAATATGATTATGTTTTGGGGTTAATAATAACCCTATGAGTTCAAATCCTTTATGATGCTCAAGTCATAAAGTTCCAATCTCTTAAACCTAAGACAACCTCCCCCCACTTCTCTAAAATCCACAAGAAAAATAATCCACTGTTCATGCTATCAACCACTACCCAAAAAAATCTCAACAAAATAAATAAAGAATTGACTACAAGTAGTAACAATTTAACGCCCAATTCTCCTTTTCTGTCGCCGCCACACACGCTCTCCTCACTCAAACATTTTTCTCCAATAATAAACAATTGGGTAGTCTTTAACATGACCAATATGCATAATCCATGAAGGCCCCCATCCCCTAAACAAGCAAAGTACAAACTGAATTGCGATAGACAAAATAACAACACAAACCCCCGTTACATCTTACAACATCAAAACTGTTGAGCTTGATAAATTTGTTTTTAGTGAAATTAAAGAAAGAGGTGATAAGTTTTAAGAATATAAGTAACAACCCTAGGCTACCAAGCTAGGAATCGACACAACCTGGAGCGGCGCTTTGGCACCCAGCAAAAAGGAAAAAAAAAAAAAAACTAGCATAGATACTACTAATACTAATATTATTGGTAATATCGATAATAATTACTACTAAATATTACCAGTAATCCACTTCTGGATCTTCGGGCTCGGGCTTCAAGTTTAAATCGGGCTTTTCTTGAAACCAACAGGGCTTCAATTCTGACGGACTTGCTGTGTCACAGTGCTCCTTTTGTTGTGTATTGTCGTGATGATGAGTTGCAAGTGAGTTCTGTACAGCATCGACTTGGGCACCAACTTCTATGGCCTTTTTACGAATTGAAGCAGCAGACAAATCATTTAACCCACCGTCACCAACCAATAACTCCGGAAAATTCAATCGGGCCGAAGGCCCTCTTAGATAATAAACCGCCGTATCATAAGCCCGCGCCGCCGCTACCGGCGTAGAATACGAGCCCAACCAAATCCTGGAACGCTTGTTTGGCTCTCTAATTTCTGCAACCCACTTTCCCCACTTCCTCATACGAATCCCTTTGTAAGGCCTTTCGTTTTTTCTCTTACCACCACAACAAACCCCTGAACTTGCAGCAACTCCACTTTGACCCCCACCACCTACCTCCATCTTCCTCTTTCTCTCGGACTATATACTTAATTATGTGAAAATACAGGGACTAAATTACAAAATTTTTGTTTCCCTGTAATCCAGAGCTAAACTGAGAGGAATAACAGAGAGAGAAAGAAAACCCATGAAAAGGCAAAAAGCTTGAAGTGAATGAAGAAAAGGTTATTGTGGTAGCGGTTGTGGCTACTCTACGTTAATTTTCTTAAAAGTATATATTTTTTTAATTAATTCTAATAAAAGACTCCTTTAAAAAAATTGTAACAAAAAAAACAAATATGGTGAAAGCACCGACACAATCAATAATAATACCAGTAAGTTGCTAGATAGTACTTACATATATTTCTATTGGTCCCTTTTCTTTATTCAAAAGCTTAGCTGCTCATACCTCATAAGATATGGTGGTTGGTTGGCCATCCGCCATGTTAAAAGCTCCCCCAAAATCTCACCTACAGAGGCTATAGCTATGGATGTAGCTGTAAATACTCTCTTTCTTTCTCTCACTTAGATATCTTCTCTGTTTTGTGGAATCAAAATTGACTGTTTTAATGATGGGAGATGGCGTATTATATGAGCTAAGGAAAATTTAGAGGGAATTCAATAATGGAAAAGCACTTGTCATTGGCCTCAGTGGTGACGACATAGAAATGGAATTTTGTAAACTATATAAAGATGATTACCAATAATTCAATGAAACTGGTTTTCTTTTTTAATTCTATTGAAACTCATTGTCCCTATTATGCACACCAACTCAGGAATCCAAGGATAAGGTGGAAATTTTTGACAACATAATAGTTTTGCCCCAATACTTTATTTATGTTGCAAAATATTTAAAAAAACATAGTGTTAGTATTAGAAATTAAGTAATATTTTAGTTATTAATGATTAAAGTAGGAATAGGAATTTATGTTTTCAGGTAATTTAAAAACTGTGGTGGGAGAGTTAGGTCGGTGGTCGGTGGATGGAATAGATAATGTTGTGACCTGGACTTACAAAAATACCCCTCTAAAAGCAATAACCATTTAACTGAAATGACGATGTTGCCCTTCTCTACATTATATTGGCACCTTGGTGGTGTGTTCTAGGTAGTAGGGGTGACAATTGGACGGGTTAAGTCAAATTTGAGAAGGTCATAATTGGTCAAAATTGAATCTAATTTGTTTGGTTCAGAATGGATTGAGTCAAAACAGATCGAGCAATGGATTATAACACAGATCAAACTTAAGTCAACTCAATTTTTACTTATTTTATTATTTTTTTAATACTTAACTAGTTATATTTTTCTTTATTTTAACTGTATAAAATATATGAAACTAAAAAGATATATATATTTTAAAAATATTATGACAAAATCTCTCTCATATTAATTCAGTTACATATCAATCAAATTTGAAATGAATTCGGGATAATAAATGGGCGGACTCCATTATATTGGCGCCCTGTTGGTGTGGTCGGAGATTCCTATGCTTCATGGAAGTACTACCCACCCTGTCTCCCATTTGGTTCCAGGGGAAAAGAGTTGCTACTTGTTGTACTTTGTCTTCAATTTTCTATCCATATGGTCTAAATATATATGCCCCATATATACACACTTGCTTCTTTTTAATTGATTTTATATGTATAATTTAATTACGATATAATTAAATCTCACATGAAACGATACATTATTTCTCCACATAATTAATGGAGTATTTGGTTGGTTGTGTAGAATAAAATTAAGAAGCAAATTATTAATGGATCATCATTTGATTAACAATTTTATAGCGACAATAATATATCTAGTGTAATTCTACTAGTGAAGTTTGAAAAAAATAGTGGTGTATGTAATCTTACCCTTATCTTGTGCGGGTGGAGAAATTATTTTCGATGAATCCCAACTCAAGTAAAACATTATCCTACGGTCTATTTTTATTTGTTCACTATACTATTTTGAGTTGTGCAACAACTACTTGTCTAGTTTATCAAATTAAGAAATAATTTTATAGTTAGTTCCTAATTTATCTTTATCAGTAATTATAGTCATTTTCATATTACATTTTTCAAGATATTACATTTATTATATAAAATATGATTTGGTAAAATCATTTACTATTTCATAATTCTTGTGTCAAGTCAATAAGGAATAAGTAAATATGAATGAAGAAAATATTTAAAATGGTATAAAAAGAAATATAGTAATGGAGAAGTCAAATTTTAAAAAAATAATTATACTAAACTTAAATAATAATTAAAAATATGTGTTGGCAATATGACCAACAAAAAATCAAAATTCAAAGAAAATTTCTGTATAATTATCACTTCATTATTAATTACAATATAATAATTCTTGAACCGTTATCACCACATAACAATCTTTTGTTGTTATCCATGATGTTAAAGAGCAATTGGTATGCGTGTTGCTGTATATCTTCGACAAAATATAGTTATAGTTCAAAAATTAAAAGAAACAAAAACTTAGTATTAAGTTGAGAAAATAATCAAATATCCTCCTAATTTATATTGGGATTTTTAATTACACACTTTAATTTCACAAATATTTTTTTATCTCTCTAAACTATTTAAAACTAAAATTATTACACCTTTTAAAAACAATAACCACATTTTTGTTGATTAGTGAAGCTCACACGTTTGACACGTCGTTTTTTTTTTTTTACTTTTTATTGTTTCCTCTTTTTGATTTACTATTTCAAGACTCCATTGAAGGTCAAAATATTAAAATTTATCTATTTTTTTTTCTTGAATAATGAATCTTACATTTGTTTTGGATTTATATTTTTGAGTTGGGAGCAGCTGAGTTCTTTGATGGTTTGAAGAGTTTTGTTTGTCTGAAAATGGAAGCTCAAGCTTCAAATGTGAAGCCCAGCTTGAAACCACCATTAAAGTTAGTTTAAAAGCTTAAGTTTAAATTTTAACTTACCACAAACGAGCTTCATTTTGAGTGGGTAATACATCAAAAGAACCGGAATATTGGGAGAAACTTATATCTAAATTTTGAGGAAATTTGGAGAAGAATTGAAGTGATTTTGCATCAAATTTTCAACGAAGAAAATGAATAACATGGCTGTATTTTCAGATTTATAGAGGAACGATTAATATTTAATTGTTAAAACCCATCAAGAAATATTATTTTTTGAAGATGAAGTTAAGTTTATCAACTAAAATGATTGCCTGAAACTTAAAATAAGATCTGTAAAACTCCATTGATGAAGCTTGAGCTTCGAACTTGAGAGAAATTACTTTACAACATTTGGAAGTGATTACCAAAAATTTTGTAGATTTGCTGGGTATTGAATATAGGATTGGAAATTTTCTAGTATTGAGAATTTATTGAAGAAAATCAGTTGGGGGTCACTAGATTAAGTTTATTCAAGATTTTTTTTTTTTTACAACAACAACTTACCCAATAAAATCTCACAAGTAGGGTCTGGGGAGGGTAGAATGTACGCAGACCTTACCACTACCTCATAGAAGTAGAGAGACTGTTTCCTGGGAATCCTCATCTCAAAACCCATAAGTAGAAAGAACTAGATATGACAGAAAGGAAGGGGAAGGGAACAGAACGAGCGACTAATAATGAATAGCACATGACAATATGTAAATATGATAAAATTAAAACATAATATGACAGAAAATGAGAACACATGATAAAAATACTACTACTAATAATAATAACCCTACCAACTAGCTTGCTACTCTAATTCGCGACCTCCACTTCTTTCTATCTAAGGTCATGTCTTCAGTGAGATCAAGTTCCGCCATATCATGTGTTGACACCCAATTTTTACCCTCTACGGTGTCAAATTAATTATTAGGACTTTATTTTATTTTTAATATTTTTTAAAACAACTTTTATTAAAAAAAAAAATTATATTTTTTTAAATCCGGGCGCGTGCAGTGCACGCGCCCC
>JAABOM020000049.1:27745394-27784275 GCA_011800125.2 Solanum clarkiae | reverse complement strand
TCAGTGAGGTCGAGTTCCGCCATGTCCTGTCTGATCACCTCCCCCCAGTACTTCTTCGGTCTACCTCTACCCCTCCGAGTAACTCCCACAACCAACCTCTCGCACCTCCGAACAGGAGCATTAATACTCCTTCTCTGCACATGTCCGAACCAACGCAATCTCGCCTCCCTCATCTTATCACCCACCGGTGCCACTTCTTATAGTTACTTTATTAGGTTTTTTTTCTTATAGTGAAGATAGTCGCATGTAATGATAAATTATGATTTGTGACCATATTATTAAAAGTTTGTGGTAAGAATAAATTTCGTTCTAGTGCTCGAAAAGAATATTTCAAAGCTTTCGTATGTTTTCTATTACTTGTGTAAATAAGCCCTATATTATAAAGTGTTTGACTTTGATCATCGATATCAATTTCTAGTCGCATAGCTTCGTAACAATTTTTAAAGTACTCATCATAATCCTTTTCTATGACTCAACTCAAGTTTATCATAACTTTTTTTTATGACTCGACTTAAATTCATCGTAATCTTTTTCAAGATTTAACTAAAATTCATCATAATCTTTTTTATGACTCGACCCAAACTCATTATACATAGCTCGATTTCCTCTTCTCCATATGCTATGATTGGAAGCATCCAACAATGGCTCACTAATTTAAGATTTAAACACAAAATGACCAAAGAATCATTTAGTAATATACTTTTTATTGCCAAAAGATCTTATCTTTTTTAAGACGGAGAAGCATCTAAAATGTCCTCGAATTATTGCAAATGGTATAAAAATATCCTTCATCCAACTATTAGGACTAAAATGTCTCTATCATCCACCATTGGGTCGGAAAATACTGTCATTCACCTTTTTGGGTGACTTGTACTCTTGAAACTAACAACTTCTTTTTTTCTTTTTTAAATATTTATTATGTTTTATGGAATAAAATAAATCTCCATCTCTATTAGATTTCTTTCCATAAACAGATTTGTACAAATGTTTATCAAAAAAATTATGTTTTTTCTATTTTATTTGTGATTACAGTTTATTTTTCATCACTTTAAAAGATTGTTACAAACAAATGCAACTTGAAAGAATAATTTTATGAAGGGAAAATGGTAAAAAATGCTTTAAACTATATGAAAGCATTTTTGACTGTTTTTCCTTTTATGAATAAATATTGAACTTGTTAATATTATAATTAAATTTATGCAGACCAAAACATCAACGACAAGGACATTTTTGGATCAAAATATAATTAAGGATATTTTTATTTTTTTCATATAATTTAGGAGCATTTATTTCCTTTTATGAATAAATATTGAACTTGTTAATTTTATAATATTTTTTTCAAAAAATTAAAGATAAAAAATTACAATGTTGAGAATCGAATCCTGAACGACTAAAATTTTCCCATTAATTTTATAATATAAATTTATGCTATCACAAAAATAATCACTCTCAAAACTGAAACGTAAAAATAAAAGATCAGCGGAGAAAAGTGAAAATGGCCCATAGGCCCCATAGCAGGACCATTGACGTTTTCCACGTGATCATACATAGTGGCGTGGTTTTCACGCTAGAAATAGAATATATTAAATTCAAATCCTTTATTTTCCAAATAAAAGCGGAATCCATTTGACTTCTACCAAAATCCCTTTTAAATAAAGAGACCCGACCCGACGAAAAAAGACAACAGTTACATTATCTTTAAAATCTAATTGCATCACCATTTAATCTCCACCGTTCATTCTGCCACTCACTAGTTTACAACAGCTCAGAGAATCAAGACTCCGTCCTTTTAAAAAGGGGGCGGCCAAGAAGAAACTCTTCGAGAAATTGCTCACTGCTCATTTACTCGAAATTAGCCTTAAATAACAACAATGTCTGGAGGTATTGCTCGTGGTCGTCTTGCTGAGGAGCGCAAAGCTTGGAGAAAGAATCATCCCCATGTTTGATTTCATGGCCCTTTTTTTTTTGTTTTTCTAAATTTGTTTTTTGTGCTTTGCTTGTTGTAATGATTTTTTGGGTGTAGGGTTTTGTTGCTAAGCCGGAGACACTTCCAGATGGGTCAGTGAACCTGATGATTTGGCACTGCACCATCCCTGGTAAAACTGGGGTATGTTTTCATTCTTTGCCTTTTCCAGACTTCTTTGTTAAATTGGTGCTTTAATATTCTGTAGGGGTCTATCAATTGGGTTAATCTTGGTTGAGTTTTAGCATGTGTTGATGCGTTGTTTGAATGGAGCATCTTTGTTTATGGACTTCAAATTGAGCTGTTCTGTACTGTAGTTTACCATTATGCTTATTTGATACCTGCAAATGCTACACTTTATAGAGATATGTTGAATAACTATTTACATTTTGTACTGCTGGTGAGTATGCACCGTCTTTTGCAGCATGGAGAAGGAAATTACACCCCAATCCATTAATACCCTCAGAATTCCGACTATCTTCTCATCTTCTCACCCCAAAATACACCCCAATTCCGACTATCTTCTGATCTTTATGGAGATGCTTTATGAATTGCTCCAAAATACACCCCAATTCCGACTATCTTCTGATCTTTATGGAGATGCTTTATGAATTGCTATGTGATTTATGATACACACTTGCTTTTGGCTTTGGATAATGTATTGTTCTTGTTGGTGTTCTTCCTTTTCAAAATTGTTGAAAAGGACATTGAGGGATGTCAATGAGGTGCTCTGAGTTCTTGGTGTTTCCTTACTAGGATTTGCTGTATGATTTTTCACCCCATATTGAAAGTCCTGGATCAACTTCATATCTATGACTACCACTTTTTTCCGAGAATGGTAACAAACTTCATATCTGTGACTCTATCATCATGTGAACTTGTTATTCCTGTAATCGCTTTCCATTTTCCTTTACCAATTGCAATAAAAACAAAAATTGTTATTCCCTTAATGGTTAATATAACATAAAGCATCTCTCTGTAGAAAATTCAACCTATTCTTGTACTCGTCTTTTGAACACAAATTGGAAACTTTCTAAAAGTCACTGTTACTTTTTCTCGAGAACCTCTTGAGGACAGAAAAAGAAATAGAAGACGGAAAAGCTTTTATAGGATTTCCTTTTCTTTCCTCATATCTTCGGGGATAAGGGAAATAGCTTGGCCTGCTCCTTTCCCCTTAAGAGAAAGTTGGATAACTCTTAACACTTGACCAACCTCGTATAGTCATAGGAAATAGAACAGTCAATAGCAAGCGTTAAGTTTTTTGAGTTGTTGGCATAATATCAGAAGTTGTATACTTTCTATCATTCATTCCTAAGTGGTGAAAATGTTTTCTGCATATAGAAGTATATAGTGTATGCCTAGTGGATGCATTAGCATCAGACTTTAAGTGTAAAAATGCAGACTACATGTATAATAGGATGGATCAATTGGTTTATGTACTGTGCAAGCTGCAGAGTGGGTTTCTTTCATGCTTCTGTTTCTTCCCTGCCTCCCTCTGATCAGAGCATCTCTGGAGAGTATAATGCTTACTAATCATGTCGCATTATCCTAATTCACTGAAAGAACTATGCGTGTCTGATGTAGTGTCAATCGTGTTTGTCTTTCTGTTATTGCTTGTCCCAACGACAATTTTAATACTTGCAGACTGATTGGGATGGTGGTTGTTATCCACTTACAATTCACTTCAGTGAAGATTATCCGAGTAAACCGCCAAAGTGTAAATTTCCACCTGGCTTTTTCCATCCAAATGTCTATCCATCTGGAACAGTTTGCTTGTCGATCCTCAATGAAGATAGCGTATGTGGTCAATGCTCTTTCTTTGTATTCGTCTGCTTACTGGCTGTGCTCAACGTATGATGGCTATTGTTTTCTTTTTCTTGTGTAGGGATGGAGACCAGCCATCACTGTGAAACAGATATTGGTTGGTATCCAGGACTTGTTAGATCAGCCAAACCCTGCTGATCCTGCCCAAACTGAAGGGTATCATATGTTTATTCAGGTAATTTTGATCAAAAGAATGTTGATTCTCTATTTTCACAAACGCACTATCCTACTGTTGATGTTATCCTTAAATTGAGTCTACCTTGTGTGAGATTTATTTTCCATTATAATATGTTAAGATGTACTGTTGAACATACTTTACTTTTGCTTGTCTCAATTGATAAAACAGTCTTTCTATCTTGGAATGTCTCAAAAATTTGGGCACCATTCTATTTTTATACAGTTTCTCAGATCGCAAGAAGTTAAGTGCATTTAACTAGTCAAAACTAGTTATTGATGAAATTTTTTATCTGCCAATCCTACTGTTAACAGATATTTCAATGTCTTATTTTCCACCTTTTCTGATATTACCAAATTCAAATGAGCATCTTGAATTTTGTATTTTAATTAACTTTTGTGTCCCATAAAATGGGATGAAAGCAGAATTACCATTCAATTCAAATTTTATTGGAAAGTTCTTTAGCGGCTTATGCATCCCTTACATTTGAATACCATGAATTACAACTTTTACTTTGGCCCCTTTTTACTAGGATAGGATGATTTGACCTTCACCTTAATATAACCGTGTGAGATTGGATGAAGGAAGCGCTAGTCGTCATCTCTTGTACTATTAGAGCGTGCTTCAGCTTTATGTCACAATAATATTCTTGCACATGGATCAGAAAGATACTGGTGGCTTGCACATCATTGTTTGGGAGTTCAAGGATCTTTTGAGTCCTCTTTCTCGAATTATTTCAGATTCTAATGCATGTTTAGGAAATGGTGGAAAGATTGTAGTTATCCATTAGTGGGATAGACAATGTGGTGATAGGATGTTATATAGCAGTAATTGTGTCTTTTCTTGGTCATGGTTGAAACTGTGGAAAGATGCATAAGTTCAGCATAGAAGTTTTATCCTCCCTGTTTGACGCACATTCATGCTTGCAGGATGTTGTGGAGTACCGAAAGAGGGTGCGCCTGCAGTCTAAGCAGTATCCACCTCTTGTTTAAAGAATGTTTGCTGTAATGTACGTCAAAGTTTGCTGTCAAATAGAGGACAAGGAATCTGCCAGCTACTGATTTTGATTGGTATCTGTTTAAGTGGGGAAGTAAATATATATAACTAGAGGATTTTAAATCTGATATTGCCTTTTCATAGAGTATGTGTAGAACAAGCACAGCTTCAAATTGTTATCTAAATTGTGGAAATGTGTTGAAAATTATTTTCTTTTGCTAAAGGCAGAATTTCTGTTGCAAATTTGCTCCCAGGGAATATATTGTGTGTTTTGGATCCAAAATCAGATATGTTCTTCCTGTTTTCTTCTTTTGTTGTTGTTCGTCTGACAATTACCAAAGGGAACATCTTTCACTGGCAAAACTTTGGTACTTTGGGAATTTTTTTACTTTTGTCTGCTCCAAGGATTACCTTTGGTTTACGTTACTCCGTTCCAATTGATATATCTTTATATACTTGGGTTTTGTGACGCCCAAAATTCTTCTAAAAATTCCATCAATAACATTATTCTAATCAACATCCACAAATTTCAGTTCCTTCTAACTACTTAAATTTTAAGTTTGATGTGATGTCCTATTCGGTAAATTTCTTAATTCAGTAAATTATTTTTCAACCAAGTACCGCTATCAGTATATCATTCCCTCTATGATAAAAGTTAAGTAGGGTTGGTTCATTTAACTTTTTGTGCAATTTCAGATCTTTCTTGTTAGTCCAAGAAAGAACAGTTCGATTTCTCATCAATCAGTGTCATAAAATACAAAAAATATTTTATGTCAAGGAGCGTTGTTTCTTTTGTTTGAACCTACGCTGCTGGATGTGAACGTGTGATTAAAAAAGTTGCAATAATTGAACCCGTGAGCCTTTCTGATTCAATTTGGTAAATGTTTTAGATTACTCAACGTTTTAGACGGTTGAGTTTGACACAACATTACCCTATAAACAAACAAAAAGAAGAAAAAAATATGCTAGTACCACTTTGATACATTATTTCTCTTGGCACATACTTTTAACCATCCTCTCCTCTTGCTAAGTCGATAGTTGATAAGAACCAACCACACAGAGAAGGGAAGTTAATAATTCGGGTAGCTTTACCATCCAAGATTATATCACCACCTTATGCCATTAAGGTAAAGCAAAAACATTTTTTAAGGTCCTTAGAGAAAGAACCAACCAAAACAGTCTAGTACAATATGCTTTAAACAATGCTCCATAAAATTGTAGGCACCATATGTTTGACCAAAAAAGAGAGGGATTTCGAGGAGGGGTACAAAACGTGTCATAATCTTCAATGACTAAGGCGACCATGTACTAGCAGATAGACCTTAACCTTTCAGTTCTAGGTTGTTTACTGAGTAAGGTACAATAACGACTCATTTGGTCCATCTGGGCAGAACTCAATAGCAAAATCTGCTGTCAAACAATGGAACTTTGCATTATCCAAATTGGTTTCAGGTGTGACACTTACTTACAATTGACCATGCACCCTCGCTGGTTAGTGGTGTAACTGCAATTCAGAAGAAGCTAGGAGTATCCAGTATGTGCATCCCTTTTGTTATTCTCGACCATTGCGCTATCCTTTATATCTTGTATCATTTTCAGGATTCGTCTCATTGTTGGTCTCTGTTCTGGTGATGTCAAACTACATATACTAGCAAGGTCGACTAGCATGGCAAGCCATCTATCCTCCTCATTATCATCCTCCCTCATAGCTCTGACCCATTCCGGCACATCAGGGGGAGAGAGATGTGGATGCTGAGATGGAGGTTTACCTGTTAAAAGCTCTAATAATAGAATGCCATAAGCATATACGTCAGACCCTGGAGTGGCTCTTCGTGCTGATTTGCGCACTTCTGGTGCTTTATAGCGTGCTGAATCAGGATCATCATCTGAAGAAATGTCAGCAAGCACAATGAGGGAGTAATCTGTTAGACAGGCCTCAAAATCCGACCCTAGAAGAACATTGGAGGATTTCAAGTTGCCATGAGTGAGCTTTGATGCTTGATGGATGTAAGCAAGGCCCTGAGCCACATCTTCTGCTATTTTTAGACACGACGTCCAGTGAAGGGGCCTTGCCCTTGTTGATCTTGAACCTGCCACGTACAATAGAAAATTGAGCACGATATTATAAGTACACAACTCAATATCAGGTTTAGGTGAAAAGACCAACCATTTAAACACGGAATTATATAAAGATATCTTACCACTTCCGCGTAATCTATGAAAGTGAAACCTCAATTTCTGGATATCAGAGTCACAAGGGGATCCAAAATATGCAAGAACATCATACCTCGGATTCAAACATGTAAATTAGAGCAATTTCTTACCACTTCTGTCACTAAACTAAACTCTTATGCGGGGAATTCAACAATTTATATATACACAACAAAGTTGGGTTTACTTGCAACGATATAATTTTCCAATTAAGCAATTCAGTTGAACCTCCTTCATTACATGTGACACTACATTGCTGAAGGAAAGGTTGCCCTAGTTCTTTACCGTTCCATCTAACAACGTTAACGCTCGCTTAAGTAAGAAACAGAGAACGGTTGGACCATTAAAAGGAAAACACCAAAAGGTTACTGTCAACATCCTATTCAACTTTAAGTAATAACAACCAAAAGACAGGCACAAGGAGCCAAGGACCATTTGCCTCTATGCATAATAAAAGTTGAAAGGCATTTTGGGAAAATAGTGCCATCAACCCATACCTACCAGTCATTGACAGCCTGAAACTAAAACACATACTATTTGGCTGCCCTGTAAACAGAGACATTGCAATTGTCAGTAGTGAACCCATGTTAGGCATCCACTGAATGATCCAAAAGACTACAACCAATTTCTGCCAAAAAGAAAAAGAGCCACAGATATTGATTAGCCACAGACAACTCACTCTTCCACTTTTTTCTCCATTACTGGTCCACCAAATTGACTTCACATTGACCAATTAGCAAAATTACCAAAAATGAAAATTAATATGGAAGTTGATCCATTTCAGATGAATAATTAAAAGAATTAGTAATGATAAATCAATTAGTTAGAAACTTTACCATGAATTAGATTGAAGAGACTACCATTAGGCTGATAATCATAGATAACAAGCCTTTCTTGTTTAGCCTGAAAGTATGCTCTGACTGCAACCAAATTTGGGTGCCGCAACATCCCAACTGACTCCATGTGTTGCTCAAACGCTTCCGCAGTCGTAATCGAAGTTTTAGAAGCATCCAATCGCTTCACTGAAACAATCAACTGACTAGCCATTACAGCTTTATACGTTGTTCCAATTGTGCCTCTTCCAAGCAACTCTGCTGATGCTCTCATTAGTTGCTCTAAAGAATACAGCTCTGTTTCACCTGAACAGAATATCAGATTTCCACTCTTCATCTGTTGTTTGGGGCCTTGAGAAACTTTCACTTCCTTTTCTAATTTGATCTCTTGGCTACTATCATCTGGCCCAGAAACTGTTGCGTTCGCCGCACTATTAGTGATAGTCTCAATGGTACATTTTGTCGCCTTTGATTCAGTTTCTTCTCTTCTCTTTTTCACAAAAGCAAAGAGACACAGAACAGCTGCAATCAAGACAAGTGTTCCAACTACAAACCCCAAAACAACACCAACTTTTTTGTGCTTGTGTTGAGGTGGATGACCAAGAAGAACATCCTGTGACTGTGCGTTTTGGTAGAGCGGTGTGGGTGGAGAGGCAGCAGAGGGAGGCGAATCAAAGAAAGGAGCCGAACGGCATGGCTTATTGACAACCTCACCACAAAGACTAGGGTTCAATAAAAACGAGCGTTCGTCAAATTTCTTCAGAGTTGGAGTAACAGGTACTGGACCAGTAAGGTTATTTTTGGATACATTGAAAACTTGGAGTTGGGTCTGGTTCAACGGCGGAATCGAACCGTTGAACGAGTTGGAATCAAGCCGGAGATAGTTCAACCGGTCAAGAACAGTAAGCTCAACAGGGAGTGAACCAGTAAGATTGTTACGAGAAAGATCAAGAATGATAAGACGGTGAAGAGAAAGAAGAGAAGGGGGAAAAGTTCCAGAGAAAAAATTATGATCAAGAAAGAGAGTTTTAAGGTTGGAAAGACCGGAAAGGTCAGGAATATGACCGGAAAGTGAGTTATTCCTAAGACTAAGGATTCGGAGCTGGTCAAGATGAGTTAAACTGTTGGCCGGAAAAGTACCCCGGAGACCAAACCCTTGAAGAACAAAACGTACAACACGACCCTGCACGCATTTGACTCCTCGCCATTGACAGTAATCAAAACGCTCGTTAAGTGTGTAATGAAGCTTGTTATCAAGATCAGCTTTTGACTTGAATGACAATATAGAAACAGCGTCGGAAGGAAGCAAAGAGTTGAATGGAGCAGATGGGGTAGTGGTAGCAGCAGCAGCAGTAGAACAAAAAAAGTAGAAACTGTAAGATAGTTGAAGAAGAAAACAGAGCAGGAGCCTCAATGGGGACATTGCAAGTTTTGCAACAAAGCAAGGCCAGTGCTTATGGTTTAGTGAGTAGAGGCCAAGTTAGTCTTTGTTGTCATGTTGTTTGGTTTAATGGGCGAAACGAGGTCTGGAAAATGAGACAGTGAAAGCTATGGGGAAGAGTGAAGTGGGAAAAAGAGGGTGTAGGGTGAAGGAGAATGGAAATGACAAATATTGCGCTTTAATTTTGGCAGTAGGTCAAAATAATGTGTAGCTATTTGAATTGATTTATTTTTTTAATTTTTATTTTATGATTTTTGATTTTTGACTTTTAATTTAAAAATCATCTAAAAAAGTTAATCGAAACACCTCTGAAACTAATACATTAGTTGTATTTAAATTGCATTATGTTTGCATTGCATAAATTATTTAAAATATTTATTTCTAAAAATGTGCTTCTTAAATACAATGGAAAAGATGCTGAAAAGATTTTGAGGAATAATTTGAGATTTATATATGCTAATGCATAAATTAAATTTCATTTTATTACTAATATCAAATTTTTATATATAAATAAGGTACTCCTCAATACAGATTAGAGAAGCACAAATTACATAAAAATTGAAAAATATATCAAATAATATAATATACCCATTATTTTTTCTAATATACTCAAATTACTCTTTATTCTTTTAAATTTACGAAAGGCGTGAGCATTTGTAGTCTTTGTCACTTATTTATCTTATTGCTAAATTTTATCACAATTGTGAAATGTTTTTCAACAGAGACATCAGAAATTTCCATTAAAATATCAAAATTGCAACATAAATAACTATGCCCTGACACAAAAACAGACCAACACAAATTGCACGTTAAAAACTGTGTTAGACTTTTGAAACAAATAAAAAATAACATAAATTACAAAAAGGATATTTCAAACGTGAATTTTAATTTTCACAATTTTGATTATTAAATTTAATAATTAGAGTTTAGTAAATATTCAACATTATAAATAGTACTCATTTTCTTTTCCAAACTTAAAGGATAGAAAGAAAGCAAGTTGTTTCGAAATTATTTATTTTGAGATTAGTAATTTTATTATTAATATGTGATAAAGAAATATATATTTTTAGAATCAATTATTTTATAGTTTTATTTCAACTAAAATATATTAATTTTCGGGGCTGATATATTTGAGTTGATGATCTTTTGAAAATAACATGTCTATTTTTATGAAATTGTGATAAAATCTGCGTACATTTTATCCGACTCTACTTGTGAGATTTCACTGTTATTATTTTTATTAAAATTAATTATTTCTTATTTTTCGCAACAAACACGTCCAAGAGATAAAGCTACTTAATTAAGTGATTAGTTTAAAGCTATAGTGAAAAGATTAAGAAGCATTTCTGTAGTTTGAGTAGTTGTTGTTGGGGAGCAGCTGGCTTAGAACACGGGTTAGTGTCACGTGAAAGTGGTGAAGGATAGAAGAAAAGCTATTGGAAATGGTAGGGGCAACAGTCAATCTCTCTTTTTTTTTTCGATGTTCGAAATTCATGGAACTTCAATTAAATTTGAATTGCGATCCATTTTGAGGGTGATCCTCATAACAGAATTTTTTCCCTTCTCAGGGCTCGAACCCTAAACCTCTGATTAAGGGTGAAACACTCCAACCAATGTATTATAACTCATGTTGGTAACAGTCAATGTCATTCGTCCCATGCTCTGCTAATTTCAGTTTTTTTTTCATTAGCATTCGAAACTCTCAATAAAATCTCAATTAAATTTGAATTATTTATTGCATAAGCTTATTTGATAGTAAAGTTTCAATAAAATTTTTTCATACTCAAGATTTCAATCCGTTAATATTTTGTTTATTCCCGAACACACACACCCTGCCTCCGCCTTTCATTAATGACAGTACAGGGTAACAGTAGGGTATATTAAGATTAGAATATAACAATAAAACATTTATGATAGTACAGGGTAGCAGTAAAATAAGAGAGAGATGTGTATTTAGAACTATAATATAATAGAAGAAGTATATTTAGACTAAAAATATAATTACAAAATTATTTATGATAGTATAGGGTAATATTTGACTCTTTTGGTATCATTTTCTATGTTTTTATCAAGATATCGTTTATTATATTCGAAGAATATTTATTATAATTCTATTTATTATTCCATAAAGGCATGGATTAAGTCAAAAAATGAATGGTGGAAATAGTACTAACACAATTATTGAACATCTAGTTTGACAGGATGATATATTCATCTAAAAACATAAATTTAAGCAGTTAATTCATAAATGATTTTCTAGTCATGAGTGTTTACAGATTGCATAAACAATAATTTGAATGAAAATTTGTCAAACGTTTTTTAAATGAGTAACTTATCATTACAAATTAGAATATAAGGGAAGAGTGAAACTTAATGGAGCTGGTATAGTGCTATCCCTTTTTGACTAGAACCACATCCTCTTAAGCTAAATCATGGCGTGATCTTATGAGGTGAGCAGTGACGGCTCAAACGTATTAGTGGTCTAAGGTGAAGATCGAATTGAGGTCTTAAACTTAAAGAAAATAATAATTAATTGATCATATAACTATAGTTCAGATATATCAAACTTATTCTAATAATTCTTTTTTTTATATGAAATAAATAATCTATACGGTAAAAAGAACTTACTTAGTATTTTCTCTAAAAAAATCAATAATCTATTATTATAAAAATAAAAATTGAGGCCTCTAAAATATAGAGACCTAGGACGCTTGCCTTTTTTTTAAGATTGTCGAGCCACCCTGGAGGTGAGTCTGCACATTTAATCTCACTAGCCAAAAATGTGCAAACTTGTTTATTTATTAAACTTCTTTAAAGTTACAATCTTTAAATTTTACTACTATACATTATATATATATGAAACTATTGTTTTCAATTTTAGATATTACATGTTAACATTATAATATGCTAAATGTGTATGATAATAAATATAAAATAATTCAAACATTAGAAAACATATTTACATAGTATTTAATCATTGCTCGTTTAATTCTCTCTGTCCTATTTTACATGGTACCCAGTAACTTGACACGATATTTCAGAAAAAACTGAAGAGTTTTAAAACATGTGGTCTGAAATCATTCTTAGATATTTTGTGTGATGGAGAATCATTTCATTAAGACTAAAAAGGAAATTTTAAAGTTAAATTATTTTCAATTGGAGTAAGTTAACAATTTTTTTGAGTGGATCAAAAAGAAAAGGGTGTCAATGAGACAAGGGCGTAGAACTACTCTTTTTATTCACTTTTACTTGTCACTATTTCACTTATCGAGATGAAACTATATGAATTTTGATCAACATTTTAAAATGTATTTTTTTCATCATATTAATATGAGAAAAATTACAACTTATAACATTTTTATTACAATTTTCAATCATCTAAATTTTATATTTTAAATATTAAATTTAGCTACTTCAACGAAAGTATTCTAAAACCTTTCAAAGGCAATAGATGGTAGATGGGGTCGTGGCTGTGAAGTGATAGTCATGGTATCGATGATTGAAATAGTGATTAATGATGGTAAATTAATTACGATTAAGTTCATGATAGAAAGTCAATTAAAAAGGAAAATGGCATCTTTGCTTCTTTTGTTAAAGTCCAAACTTTCAAGGCCTCAACCAAAGTTTTCCACCCTTAAAACCCTTCTTTTTCCAAAAGTAGCGTCTTTTATTTCATATAAAGACGATTTAAATGTATTGGGGCACGAAAAAAGGCTCTTTACCTCTAGACTTGTCTTTTCTCCTCTACCGTGGGCCTGTTTACAAAGCTAAAGAGCATGCTTTCACCTTTTCTGCTTCTAATTACCAATAATTCCTCATAATAATGGAACTCTAATTAGTAGCAAATTATGGCACCCTTTGGTGTCAAAATAAGCTCAAATATATATAATCTAATTCGCTCAAAAATTTTATAGATTGGGTTCAAGATAATTTGAATTGGGTTCAATATCAACCTATTGAAGTCATAACCCATTTTGAAAAAATTTTCAGTTGAGCCCAATTTAATATCAAATTTCAACTCGTTCTAATGTTCTTTACCTGCATTAATTTAATATATTTTTCTATTTTCTATGATTTATCTATCTATTTATAATTTTTATTTTTATTTTCTTGAGTTGAAATTCAAATTATAGTTACACAAAGTAAATAATAATAAGTTAAAATTATTGAGATTGAGCGGGCCATGACCCAACCTAAATTTTAGCTCATTTAAGCCCAAAGTAAATTTGGACGGGTCATAACCTAACCCAATATCTATTTCAATCCAATTCGTCTGTTTGACATCCCTACTCGAGGACGATTATTCATCGTTTGCTCACCATAAACGCATAGGCAGCTATACATTTAACGTGCTGCAGGAGAACATCGATCGATATACCTGATTTGAACTATATATATATATATAATATGATATTGGTTATTAAAAGAACAGTGAACTCGGTTATCACTTGTTTGATACCTTAAATTTTTGAATTCACAATCAATTATGATGATTGATGCAGCCAGTGTTAGTAATGTCAAGACAATTACTCATACATGACAAAGGCTGAGGCTGAATGCTATTATATTGCTGGCCCAAGTATATTAATGACATCACAAGGCCCACTATCATAATTGGTTTTGAACAAACGTCCCAACATTTCTTTTTTAGTACTATTCTTGATGCTGGCTACTTCTTGCAATATGGAAGTTATTACTAACGTTCGAAAGTCATAGATGATAGAGACAAATTTCAGAAAATTTAAACGCACCAACCAAATAAAAAAAAGTAGCAAACGTATAGTACTAGAAGTAATATTTAAGGCTTCATTACGTCACTTTTATAATTTTTTTGGATTCTTTCCCAAACTGCCCCAAATTCAATAAAGGAGGTTCTAGATCAGTTGCATGGTATATGAAAATTGAACTTTTTTGTACTGTGGCATAATGGGACAAGAAGGATTGTGGAGATGTAAACTTCATTGAGAATTCTATATTTTGAAGCTTAGGACACTGACAACAAAATTTCAATAGATTAAATAAGTCCAATATGGAGCAAATGGCATGTGCTGAATTTAGAAAGTTTTCTATTTTAGTTGATTGTTCCAATTGACCTAACATTATAGTTGGCACCTTGCATCAAGAATTGATCACCAGTGGTGCAGCCAGAATTTTTATTAAGAGGGCTCAAATCTGAAGAGATAGACATACGAACTAGTTAAAGGGGGGTCGACATATATTATATATATATACATACAAAGTTATTTTAACTAGTTGAAGGGGGTTAAGATGAACTCCCTGGCCAAGGGTTAGCTCCGTCCCTAATCACCACCGCAAAAGTTGTGCTCAAAAGCAAATTTCCCTCTTCTCCTTCTCTATTTTTTCTGTTGAACTTTCAACTGAGTGAATTTCACTCGTTTGAAAATAAATAACATCTCGCTTCTTACCTAAAGAATTACTTAATAAGGAAAAAGAAAAAGAAAGGAATTTTTAGTTGCCCCACCATAATCTACTCCTTTTTATTTTGACTTTCACCTACAAGTTTTTTGATAACTCCAAGTATTTTTTTTTAGATGTATGATTGGCTAACTTAACCTTAAGAAGAACAAGTACATGTATGTATAAAGCTAGTATATTTATGAATTCTTGCATCTAGAATACGCACAAGGATAGGACTTAATTCCACTAGATATATTACGGGTTCTCCTTGTCATCAAAAAATTACCTATCGATGGTTATTTCTGATTAATTAGTTACATGGACCATATGTCCTATTATATATAGGTTAATAATCAATTAAAAAGTGGAAGTTAGATACACTTTGAGTAGTTAGTATATGTCATCAACTAACTCTAAGATACATGTGAAAGTGTTTTAATGTATTCTAATTCCCCTGCTCCAAGTGTAAAATGCTAGTTTATTATTAGTAGAGGTTACGTGAGAAATAAATATGGAATGAGCAAGGAAAAGCGACTTCCTGCTTGTAAATTAGTTACTCAGTCGCTACCAAATACCTTCCCTTCAACTACTCCATTTTCAATGCCAAAACATTTTTTAGATGAAAATTAAAAAAAGGTGGTTGCAACAAAAATTGAAATTAGCCAATCACACAGCCACATAGTCAACAAGTCAACTTCTTATTGCCAACGAGACTTTGCTTTACTTAATTAAGTATTGGTGGGATTGTAATGTCATCATTAGTACTTTATAACTCACCTCATTTTTTTCACAAGAAACTCAAATCTCAATTTCCAAAGATTTCCAATTCCATCTTTACAATCAAAGATGAAGAGTACTCTTGGAAGTAGCACAAAGTTGATACTACTTCACCCTTATATCCAAAAGCAGGGGAGTTCAAATCGTTTTTGGGCTTTGGCTTTTGTTTCCTTCTTGACGCTGGCTTTTCTTCTTACTCTGATTTATACGAGGGAGTCAAAAATCACGACCTCTATAGCTGTTGCGTCTACGATCACTGGTACAAGTACCCCACCATTGTCAAAGGCTGTGGCAAGGGCACTTGTCCATTATGCATCGAATTCGAATAACACAGAACACATGTCTTACACAGATATGAAACATATTGCGGATGTTCTCCAAAAATGTTCTCAGCCTTGCAATTTACTTGTTTTTGGACTTACTCACGAGACCCTTCTCTGGAAAGCCCTGAATCACAATGGCAGAACGGTTTTCATCGATGAAAATCGATATTATGCTGCTTATATTGAGGAAAAATACCCAGAAATTGAAGCTTATGATGTGCAGTACACAACTAAATTGAGTGAAATGAAGGAATTGATTGCAGGAGTGAAGGAACAAGTTCGAAATGAATGCAAGCCTGTGCAGAATTTGTTGTTTTCGGAGTGCAAACTCGGGCTTAATGACTTGCCAAATCAGTTTTATGAGGTGGATTGGGATGTTATTTTGGTTGATGGTCCAAGAGGGTATTGGCCTGAGGCACCAGGCAGAATGTCAGCTATTTTCACTGCTAGCGTATTGGCGCGGAGCAAGAAAGGGGGAAATCCAAAAACCCATATTTTCGTGCATGATTTTAATCAACAAGTGGATAGAATTACAAGTGATGAGTTCTTATGCAAAGAGAATTTGGTGAAATCAATGGACATGTTGGGGCATTTTGTGTTGGAGAGAATGGATGCGAACAGCTTTCAATTCTGTCGCAACCATAACTCAACAACAACAAATTCCTCGTCTTAGCACATGTTAATGTTGCTATGATCAATCGGCTTTGTTTTCTGTTTCGTTTTATTTAAAGATGTTGCAAATTTTTGGGCATGTTATGCTAGGGGAAAGAGGAGACCGTGTAAAAAATAACTTCTCTATTGGTATATTGTCAAATGTATTCTTCCTTGGATGAAAAAGGCAATTGTCTTGTCAATACATTTACACAGCAATTTGGCAAAATCTTCTTTTAGCTCCTGCTGATGCAGCTTCAGAGCATAAACACTGTTGCAATATACGAGATTTAGAGTGTGTTTGATTTTCCCATGTTTGGTTGTCTTAAATATTTTGAAAAATATTTTTCAAATCAACTCATTTTCTTTCAATTTAAGAAAAATGACTTCCTTCCGCCTTACGGCCCCTCCCCACCACCAGCCCCCCACCCCTTTTACAAAAAAAATTAAAAATTTATTTTTACAAAAAATTTAAATTTTTGAAAATTTTAATTTTTTACCCCAAACCCCTCATACCGGGGATCCCGCTCCCACCCTCCGCCAGCTCCCCTCCCTCACCATACAAAAAAAAAAAAAGTTAAAAATTTATTTTTAAAAAAATTAAAATTTTGAAAATGTTAATTTCTTACTTCACCACCCCCCTACTCCCTCCATTAAAATTTTGAAAATGTTAATTTCTTACTTCACCACACCCCTACTCCCTCCCCCCTCCCCACCAAAAGAAAAAGAACATAAATAGTTCTTTTTATAAAACATTTCAAATTATGAAAATATTTTCATGTCAAAAATTATTTCCTAAAAAATATTTTCTATTCTCCAACTAAAAATAGAAGGTTTTTTTCTAAAAAAAATATTTTTTGAAAAATATTTTTCACTCACCAACCAAACATGAGAAAATGAGTTAGAAACCAACTCATTTTCCTTTCCTCCACACAAAACACATCCTTAAGCATTTTTTTTTTTTGAAAAAAAATTGCAGAAATACACAACTTATGTTTACATACAGATAATCTCGATTCTTTTAAAAAATTATAAAAATCCATTAAATGATACAAAACTGCAACACCTACTGATACAAATTTACAATCTATACTTCTCTATGTATCATAGTTAGAACCCCTTAATGCTCCTACCTTTTCGACATATATCACTATTTTCGTTTTCTGTATCAAAAAGAAGGGATTTTTGGTAATTTTTGAAAAAAGTTGGAATTAGCTCCAAAAAATATAAGATTTGTGTAAGTTATACTTTTTTTTAAATATTTTATAAAAGACAAAATATTCAAATAATATTTTTAAGGATCTTCATGCTTTAAGATAATATAAATTATTAGCTTATACTTTAAATAATTGGTATGTGATGTTATATAACGATGATATATGCATGTTTATATGCAATAATGTGTAAAAATAAGAAATCATATAGTTTATCCAAGCTAAAAATTATCACCTGATAAATATCAAAAAATCATAAATAAATCAATAATAATTTCTCCGACAAAAACTGCAAAATTATAGCTGCACCTATCAAATTATTTCTTTTTCCATTTGTTAAATCTAACGACCTAATTTTTATTAAATATTTAATGGAGATCAAAGTAGTCCCGTTACAAACTTAGGGGACCAAAGTCACTAATGAGTAAATATAAAAGACTAGTGTGAACCATAAAATATTATTTTATCAATAATTGTTCTCTATCAGGAATCCTGCCAAAATGAAACAGCTAAAGATAATGACGTGGCAGAACTGATAGATTCCAACCTGCATATTCTAGCGAACTAAGCAGAACAGAGAAAACTAGAAGCACCATGGCTACGGATTTCAAGTTTATCCCCATTATAGGTTTGAATTTTCAAGTCACATTTTTAATTTCTATTTTGTTAGCAGAGACGGAGGTAGAATTTTGAATTTTGATCTTAGAAAATACAATAAATTATTTATAAACACCAATATAGGGATTGAGTTAAAGTTACTGAATTCGTTTGAGTTAAAAGTTACTGAATTCGACTAAATCTGTTCTCCGCCCTTGCTTTGTTGTACATGGCTGTTGAAACTCTTCTTTTAATTGTTCCATTGATTATGTGGAAATCAATTTTTTTCTTTTTCTAATGAGACAGATGTAAGTCCTCTTTTGGAGAAATGGGATCATCCAAATATTGCTCAAGATGAAGGTGTAGCTCAAGTTGTTAGGCAATTAGATCAAGCTTGTAGACATGCTGGATTTTTTTATGTGGTAATTCCTTTTATCCTTCTAATATATATATATATATATATATTTATGTCTGTTATTGGTAATCTCATGTGATAAGACCCTTGTGATCGGGCTCTTCTCATGACTCGTGCATAGCAGGAGCTTAGTGCATCAGATTGGTTTTTTTAAAAAAAATTATTGGTGGTTTTAATTGCAGCCTAATTTTTGTATCTATCCAATAATATGCTGTAACTGTGAATGAAACTAAGATTTTACTGAGTTTTAAGTTGGATCTTTTGTATAAATTGATTGATTATTGTAAATTACTGTCCATTTGATCTCTTCTGTTCTTTGTTTCACAATCTTGCAGAAGGGCCATGGTATTCCTGTTTCCCTTATGAATGACATTAAAAGCATTACGCGCGAATATTTTCATCAACCCTATGAGGAGAAAATCAAGATCAAACTTTCTGCAGCAACTGGATACAGGTTTATTCCTGTTGTTATCTTAAATGGTTACATTTTTGATACGTTTATCTTAACTAATGGTTAATTATGTATGCTGAATGCAGAGGATATCAAAGAATTGGAGAGAATATAACCAAAGGCATACCTGATATACATGAAGCTATTGATGTATGTTATATTAATTATTTATGATCTATCATATATAATAGAAAATAAGTTCCTTTCTTGGTGTGTCAAGGGTATTCAAGATATCTTGGGTTTCTTCACCATTGCCTAAAGTTTTTGAGTTGGATCGTGATTGGCGTTGAATCAAAGTCGGACTTTGATTAGTCTATTTTCACCCATAAGCTCATGCTTATAGCTATCGGACTTTGATTAGTCTATTTCACCCATAAGCTCATGCTTATAGCTATATCCTTTTCTTATTCTGGCCCAATTGCGTATTATCTCTATTATCTATTTCTTTTGGACGTTTCTTTTCCTCTATCATTTGAAGTTTTACATTAGACACTTAGAAATTCTCACATCTTATGCAATATATATCTATCTAATTATTAGCTTGCAGTCTGGAGGTTTGGGAGTGTGTGCTCCAGTTTCTGATGTGTTGTTAAGCTGGAATGGATTGAATTATTGTGTTATAAGATATCCTAGATGTGTAAATATGTACTCTTTGGATGCAAGGGGTGGATAAGTGAGGAAACATTAAACTTGTGTAGAGCAAATGAGTTGCACAGTAAACTGTTAAATTCAAGAAATAGTATGCCTGGTATTTATCTCATCAAAGTAGCCAGGTGCTGAAAATAAAGAGAGTAGACTTATTTCCTGCTGTTCGCTTCATCTTGATCATATCTTCTATGTGCAGAACATTTGAATCTCTAAATTTGAAAGTATGTGTGCCTTAGAAAGAAGAGAGCTTTTAAACAATATACATATTAGAGTGCTATTTTTCAACTGTAGACGACATTTCTTTTGTTTGCAATGTTATATATGTGAACTACACTCAATGTGTCCCGACTCAGCTTTTATTGGAATACTTTTTTCAACATTTATTAGTAAGTGTGCTGTTGCTGTTGCTTAATCATCTTTGATACATTTTCATCTCAATCTCGTTTATATGTTGCAGTGCTATAGAGAAGTGAAACATGGGAAGTATGGAAGTCTTGGAGACGTTATGCAAGGATCCAACCTGTGGTAGGTTGACGAGTTGCTTATAATGGATGCCCTATGCACTAACCCCTCCCTTTCTTCCCTTTGTACATCTTAAAACCCTTGTTATTGCTATTACTTGGTTTATGCTACTGATTGCTAAAGTTTTTGAGTAGACTTATTCCCTTTATGTTTCTTCATTTTGTTTGGCCTAAGTACATTGTTTTCTTATGCAGGCCGAGTAATCCTCCAAATTTCAAGCAGTTAATGGAGGAGTATATTGACCGCTGCACAGGTACCTTGTTCTGTAGATTACGTACTCCTTCCACAGTCTTGCTACTGATAAAAGAGTTCTACACTGGAACTGAAAAAATGTTGGTGAAATTTTATATTATATTGCTGGCAGATCTATCACGAAAGATACTGAGGGGAATTGCTTTGGCGTTGGGTGGATCAGCGGATGAAATGGAGGGTGAAATTGGTGGTGATCCATTTTGGGTCTTGCGAATAATTGGCTACCCTGCTGCGTCCATTTCAAATGGAAATGAGAATGCTGACAATGATGTTGGATGGTTAGTCGTAGTGTTGGTGTCACATCTCTTCTTTTTTTTTTTTCACAGATATAGTTTTTTGTTATAGGTGTATCTCTTTTCCAATGAGTGATTTTTTGCTTTCTGTGTTGTCTATCTGTTTTCTTGGAATCAAATAAATCTCAGTGGCGCCCATACAGACTATGGTAAAGCTTCTGATCTTTACAAGGATAGTACTCTATCCCCATTTATTACACCAATCATGATTGTTTTCTTGTCTTACAGGGCTTTTAACATTAGTCAACCAAGATGATGATATAGTTGCCCTTCAGGTATAATAATGTCCCCTGTTCCAATTTGTTTCCTTCTTTTAGGGCTAGCGATTTTGAGACGAGGGTCTTCTGGAAACAACCTCTCTATCTCTATGAGTTAGTGGTAACGTTTGCGTACATTTTACCTTCCCAGGCCCTACTTGTGTGATCCCACTGGGGATGTTGTCGTTATTTTTCAGAGCTAGCGAAAAAGATTAGCTTCCGAGCCCTAAAAGCATGCTTACTCCCTAGATTTATCTAGTAAAGCCTCGGTGTACTTCTTTGGCTTATGATTGAAGTTCATCCTGATTTACCGAGCTGGATTGCTATATACCTTGTTTTGTTTGACTACTAATCGTATTGAGTTGTTTTAAGGTGAGAAACAAATCAGGCGAGTGGATATCAGCACCACCTATCCCGGGCACATTTGTGTGCAATATAGGAGATATGTTGAAGGTATTTAATTTGCCTTACAACTTCTTTTCACCATATTAATGTTTCTGCTTAAGTTGTTCTTGTCTGCTTGCTATTGTTAGATCTTATCAAACGGAATTTATGAATCAACATTGCACCGGGTCGTCAATAACTCTCCCAAATATCGTGTTTGCGTGGCCTACTTTTATGAGGTTAAAAACTTTCTTTTTCTTGTGACAACAAAAGTAAAAGAACAATGGTACGGCATAATGTTAGTTTCTGATGATGTGTGTGTTATTTTTCATATAGCCCAACTTCGATGCTGCAGTAGAACCACTGGATGTGTGCTTACAGAAGACCGGTGGCACCAAGAAATTTGAAGGAGCTGTGTACGGGAAGCATTTGGTCAGCAAAGTCACCACCAATTTTGTGATGTAGAGAGGACCAAGTCTGAATTTGTCTCCTCTGTTGGTTTCTTCAACTGGTTTAGTGAAGAAATAAGAATGTACAGGAACTTGGTAGTGTTCACAACCATGGATGGCTGACAAGCATTATTCTGTGCTTAACCATAACCCCTTAATTGTAAAATGGAAAACAAATGCCAAATAGAATGTGGCACTAAACAAGTTGTATAGTTGTCTACATGATGCTCTTAAACACTTCAAACAGCCAGTACTGCACTTTATGAAAAATAAATATAACTACTGAGGATGAGAGCAAAGAATTCAATGTATGTTATCTTGATGATACGATCAAAGCACTATTGTATAACCTCCCAAATAATCAGTCCAAGTGCATCTATTGTATAACAATTAGGCACCTGATGAATAATTAGTCAGGATACAATTCGAGATGTGCTAATACATGTGTAAAAGTTATCTCAATGATACAAGAATAATGTCAATATAACATCATACAAAACATGAGGTACACCTGCACCTACTGTGACCAACATTAGTGAACTCGCAGGCATTTTTCAAGCACGAGATGGAGTATAAAGAATGACCAGCAAAAGCTGGTGGTTCACCATAGCAGCCTCCAACAAAACTTGAACAATTCAATTTGAAGTTGTTGCCGCCTGAGTATCCTTCACATAAAGCGGTATTCTCACTCCAAGTTCCCTTAATCGGTTCACTAAATCATAAAGAAATTCAAAGGTGAGTTTGTATTGTTTGTTAAAATCCTCTCGCACACTTGGCTGGATCCTAAACCACTCCCCCAACAACTTGTGTACATGAGAACGGATGATTCTCCAAGGCACTGGGTATCTCTCACAAAACCTCAAATATTCTGTCAGTAACTCAGCCTGATCTAGCTTATCGTCTTCCTTCATTCCTGCACTGCCCAATCCCCATTCAGCAGTTCGATATCCAGCAAAGAGGGCTGGATTCTCAAGAAGAGGATCTGCTGAAAGTACCCCATTGGCACCAGTTTCTTTCAAGCAACTGTGTACATCATCGATGTGCCTTATATTACCATTTGCCAGGACAGGAATTCTAACAGCATTTCTGACAGCCTTGATGGCCTCCCAATTGGCTCTGAATTTCTTCCCATCTTTTTCATCCCTCGTTCGTCCATGCACTGCTAGAAGAGAACAACCTGCATCCTCCAACATCTTTGCATAATTGAGTGTATCTTGCAGATTAGGGAAAATACGGATTTTGCATGATACCGGAACATTCAGATTGTTTGCCAATTTTTCTACCAGAGACTTGACAAGAGGGAGATTATCCATGAGGAAAGCTCCATAATTACCGCGTTTTGCAATCCGCTGAGGACACCTGTACAGCAAGTAGTAGCTTAGCAGACTGAACTGACAGAAAAGATGAATGGAGAAATGATCTGCACTGATAATACAGTAAATATAGCAACAAAATCTGGAGTCTCGTGCATAAAACAGCTTAACAGGAAACGCAGAAAGAAAAATAAAACCATAATCTTGATCTGAATGAAAAGCTGCTATATTCCTACCCACTACAGAAGTACGTCCCTAACCACAACATAAGCAAGCACATGAAGTAACAAGAAGTCCCAAATCAGAGTCATGCTAGTACATTAAGTCGTTAAGAGTCATCAGAATGATTTTGTATCTTTTTTTTCTCTTTTAGTTCTAGGTACTAAAGCTTTCCTAGTTTCTTACTTCATTTCTGAAACCATTAGAACAATACAAATGGAAAACTTAACAAACTAAGAATTAGGATGTTACCAACTGACTTCCAAGGTTAAGGTAAAGCTTGTCTTGCTTCTTCTTCTTTGATAATTCTGAAGGAGTGTCTTGAGTATTTTTATTCCTTTACTTCTTTGCTCTCGCTGCCCTCTATCAGACATCGCAATTGAATCCCCCAATCAAGTAATAACTCTAAGAACAAATGGATCCTAATTGCTCCTTTTGTTACCCCCTTCACCCCCACACGCACACAAGAGTTGAATCAGTAAGTGTGTGATTGCATTCATATTAGTGCAACCTCAATTATCATTGAATACTCGATATGTTTTTAGATGAACGGCTATACTTCTAAGATGAACAAATAGATTTCGTAATTGGAATGATGTTTCAGTAAAGCGACAGGGATGAGGACACAAAATTATCACTAGCTTCGTGAACATAGTATATGAGAAAATCTATGCATCTGGATAAGGAAACACAGAAAAATGACGCTACCCAAAGTTGATGTCCACATAGTCACAATAGGGTTCGACTTTTCGAGCTGCTTCCAGCAAAGTGTCTGGATTGTTTGCGCAGAATTGAACAAAAAGTGGACGGTCCTCCTACATGAAATAAAGTAGAATCAGCTCAAATACTAGTATGTGGAAGAATGTGCACAAAAAGCATAAACCAAACTTGATAAACTATACAAAAATTTCACCAATCCAAATGAAATTCTGAACAATTCTCATGTTAAATAATTGCATACAACACAAACAACTGGATAAATCAACACCAATATGTTAAACAGGGGCCTTGTTAATTTCCGAATCGTCTGCCACCAGTCGTCAGGGAATTTCAAGCAAAACGATGACATAGATGTTAACATGACACTTAGTACAAGCCAGTAGATACCTTGCAAGTGGAAAATTCCATAGACCGATACTTTTCGTCTTCATTGAATAAGCGCGAGTGAAGCATAGGAGTATAAGCAGCTTCTGCACCATATTTTCTACAGAGAAGACGGAAAGGAAGCTCTGAGTTGTCAACCATTGGTGCCACTATAAGTTTGGGTTCCCCTAGCTTCTTCCAATGAGACCACGCTCTCTCTATCCGGGACTCTCCTTTCAAGTATCCATTCGGGCGATTCAGAGCCAAGGACTGTGTCTCTTCTAGATCCTTCTGTTCCAAAGGAATAGAGGAAGTTGTAGTGGTCTCCGAGCAGAGACAATCGTCTTCAGTGATGTTGGTGTCGAGGTTTCTGGTTTCGGCGGCCATGATAAGCTTTCAGTGAAGGCAATCAGAATAACACCTGAGAGACGGGGGAAACAAGTCGAATCCAATGAACAGGCAACGGGGCACCGCGAGGTAAGAGGCAACGGTCACGCAACCAATCGTCGCCGCCGCAACCGCCGCCTTTTGCCGTTGAGGAACGGTTAGCACAGGGCGCTAAAGAATGTGGACTACCTTGATTAAGGCCCGGGTCTAATTCTCTTGGGTCACAGGCCCAATTATGAGTACTACACGGGCCTAGCACAATTTTTTGTGATTGGGCGTATATACACTATAACAAGTAAAACATTTTGTGATAATCTTTTCGCAACAATAATAAACTAACAAGTACTTTATTTTATTGTTTTTAAAGATGGTAAAAACTTTAATGATAACATCAACTTAATTTCGCTAAATGGTTTTTATTGCCACTAAAAAGATTACCACAAAATATCTCTTTTTAATTTATTGTAGTGATATCATACGAGTCTAATCCTGTGCATTCACAAAATCAAGATATATATTTTACGGTACTATTATTGAACTCAGCATGTGACGGGAGGTTAATTATTACTCCCTCCGTTTCATATTATATGTCACTTTTCATTTTTTAAGAGTGAGACAGTTTGAGTTTGACTTAGAATTTGCGCATAAAATCTTCAAATTTTTTGAAATGAAATTTGTATATATTTTCAAACTATATAAAAAGTACTACAAGTCATGATAATTGATAATTCAATATATTTAAAACTTAAACAAAAATTTGATGGTCAAAGATAAATTAGTTTGACTCTAAAAAAACAAAAAGTGACATATAATATAAAACGAAAGGAGTAATTTAATCAAATCATTAATTAATGTCCATCATATCTTATTGTTTCCGTTCAACAATCCTCAAAAAATTAATTTAAAGAAAACACGCAGTGATGAAAATTCGGGGATATCAGTAGTTAATAGTAATAATCGTTTATTTTACTTTTAGTATAACAGATAAATAAAAATAAATAGACAAAAAAAAATTATTTTTATACACATATAATAAATATTTATTCCGTGTCATTTCATGTGAAACTCTTTGACTTGGCACGGTATTTAAGAAAAAAAGGAGACTTTTAAAACTTACGGTCTAAAATCATTTTTAGATTTTTGTGTAGCTATCAATCACTTCATAAACGGCAAAAAGAAAATTTTAAAGGTAATTATTTCCAATTTGAGTGAGGTAATATTAATTTTGGATGGACCAAAAAGGAAAGGGTCTCATTTTATGTGACACCCTTTCTTTTTTGGTCCGTCCCAAAAAGAATGTCACAATTACTCTAATTGGAAACAATTTGACTTTAAAATTTTTCTTTTATCTTTAATGAAATGAATCTCAGTCACACAAATTTGTCAGAATGATTTTAGACTATAAGTTTCAAAAGTTTTACTTTTTTTTTAAACACCGTGTCAAATCAAAGGTGCCACATAAAATGGGACGGAGGAATAATAAGGTTCACTTACCATATGTTTCAAAGTCATTAACTCAACGCCAATAAATTAAACATACAATAGAAAAAAAATTATCTTATCTTGATTTGTCAAAAATAACATGTAAAAATGAAAATCAAATTAAAAAAAATTTAACAGCTAAAAATGAATGAATAAAAATTCCGACTCTATCATTTATTGATATAGAGTTTGAAACTTAAATGGCGTGTGGTAGGGGGAAATCAACGAAAAAAAGGCAGAAAATAAGACCATAAAATGACCACAAAAGTTGACAATAATGGACACAGCCATACAATTAATAGGACGATTCCCATGCAGGTTTGACGTTGAGCATAGAGAAATAATTAAACAGAAAAACAAAGGGTAGGTCCACATACTTAACCATAATAATAGCTCATGAATTCTTCAATCAACCCATCTGCTCTTCTTTGACTTGTAAACCAAAAGCATTCATTCATCATAATTTCCATACGTACGTGGGGTTCAAGACTTTTCACACCAACCATTTTTTTCCCCTCTAAATTCTACAACTACAGCCAACTGTTTTTGCTTTAAATCCAATTCTGAAAGCAACAAAAGATTTATTATCTTTAAGTGTATCCTATTGACTTGTTACGGAAATTAAAAAATAATAAATAATAATTTTTTTTTATCAAATTATCATTTGAATATAATTAATATAATGTCTTGAAAAATGATTATAATTAACGATGAGGGCAAATTGAACTAAGTATAAAATTATATCTTGATTTTATAAGGTGGACGGATATTATTAGATATCCAAAATAGTATAGAGGATAAGTAAAGATAGAAGGAGGAAGTACAGTTGAAAAGTAGTCATGTAGCATACATGTACTTCCAATTAATCACGTATTTTTTTGAGATCGTAGGTATAAATTAACTAGAGGTGAATTTAGGTGTGACTCCCACGAATTCTGTTGAATCTGTTGCTTTTAATTTGAGCAGTCGAACTATATACAATATCATAGATATTCTAAAATTTGGACCTATGTATGAACTCTAGATTTTGAATTTATCTAGTTCCTACTGGACTTCTATATATATATATATTTCTAGTTTGAAAGTAAATGTATTCATATTTAGATAAGAAGATAGAATGACTTATCATGTCGAATACATCTGGAGGTAGACAATATAATATGAGAATTCCATATCAACTAAATAAAGAATGATATATTCAATCCAGAAAAAATAAATCAAGAAAAAATATATACCAACTAAATCAAGAAAATAATTAATGAATGATACATTCAATCCAGAAAAAATAATTGTCCGATATAATAAATGTAAACAAATTAAATTTTCACACAATGCAGGAGTACTCAACTTACTCCTCCGTATATAGACACCATAAACAATGAGCACGGGGTGACAAAATCAAACTTAATCCACCTAATCCATCCAACTCGTCTAGTCTGTTTAGATTTGGAAAGGTTAATAACTAAACCCATTAGAAAATGGATTGATATGTAATCCAAATGATTGGAGCGAAATCTTGTCAAATATTTGTCATTAAATTTTTTTAAATTTTATATGTAATAAAGGAAAATATAATTTCACTAAATACTAAAATATTGTAAAATAACAAATAAAATAAGTAAAATTAAGTTGGGTTGAGTTTTGACCTATTTTATAGCCCATTATTCAATTCATTTTGATCAAAACAAATCAAATTGAGTTAAATTTTAATCCCCTCAAATTTAACTCAACGTACAAATAAGTATTTATGTTTAGTGCATGCAAATTCAGGTATTAGCTATCGCAAGCAAACACCACAAATTGATGCATTTACTTTTCTCCTCTCCTCATTAGTATGGTAAGTAGAAAAGTAAATTAGCCGTTCCCATTTTCTCAACTACCAACTTCTCTCTCTTCCCTAATAATTCTATTTTCCTTTTTCTTAGTCAACCGTTCCAAATACGACATCAAAAGAGATCAACAAGGTGGTTCCACCACGGCATCTATCTTTTTTGACCAAGTCGCTTTCTTTGCTTTTACTTTTTAATCATCAAACATTTAGACTATAAAATTAATTAATTAAAAGATAAAGCTATAGCTACTCCATCATCATATGTCTCTTAAGCATCCAAAGACAAAAACGACGTAGTAAAAATGTAAAACAAAGAACCAAATTGCATGTACTATTTACTTCAATATTCAACCGCAACTAATCCATTATCATAAATAAAATACGTAATTACGATGCTTGATCTCCTTTGAGACAGATCTTCAAAGTCTAATTAACAACGAGTTTTACATTGATAGAATTTAAAATCCTTCTTCTTTTCAGGGGTAATTAAAGGAAACTACACAACATTGCACTAATTAGTTGTAACTTAAGAAGACTCTAAAATGAGACTACTTGTTTCTGCAACTGAAAGGGAATGATTATGTTCTCCTTCGTATGTAACAATCAGCATAGTTGGATCATCCAATGCTCTTTCGACATGTTTACGTGCTGGACAACCTCTTACACTACTACACTTGTAGTATCCCCTGTTCGTCGCAAAATTAAAATAAAAATTAGATTCCCAAAAATACATTTTAAAAAATTGATAGAAGATATTCATAAATTTTCTCTAGTGTAAATATACCTTGGATGCGGAGATCCTTTAATTGGCTTCTGTCCATATTTTCTCCATGAATAATCATCTGGTGGAATATCTGCGAGTTTCATGCTTATTGCCGGTACTCGAATTACCCTTTTCAGCCTTAACTTCCTGTAAAATTTCAATTCATAAATACGAATGCATTAGAATATATATATATATATATATATATAGCTAAATAATAGAGGTATATTTTACGTAATTTAAGATTTTAGATGAAATAATCACACAAATCAATAGGGTATCAAAGCAATCGAGGTAATTAGTTCAAGACTTCGCTGCTACCATCAATAGTAAAGACATTATTAAGTAAATAAATGTGTATTTTTATCTCTATGATGATGAAAGGTGAATATAATTACCTTCTTTTGGAGCAATGGCATCGGCCGGAGGATCCACTGCACTTTCCAGATACGGCATTTTCCGAAAAACTGCACTTTCTCTTCAGTGAAGCAGAGGACAAGGGAGGCTTTCCGGCAGAATTAGAGACTTGAGAAGAAAGATTAGTAATCTGGAAAGCTGAATTAGACGAAGCATGCTGCTTGCTCTCTGTTTCCCCTGTTAACGATGAGATATTGAACGAATTTGTACGAGACATCTCTGGTGAATATGAGAAACTAATCGTCTTCGGGACCAGAGGGTTAAAATGGTCATGCGAAATTAAAGGAACTTGTTGGATCGGAGTTGGAGAATACACTTTAGTATCAACAAAATCTTTGCCAGAATTCGAAGTAGCAGTACTAGCCAAAGGAGCTCTTCTGAATCTAGCATGACCAGTTCTGTTTCGATCTAGAAGTGAAATTACCTTCTTGAACTTTGTAACAGCTGCATCAGCCACCATTTCAATTTGCATTGGAGACTTATTTTGCTGCTGAATTTGTTGAGATTGAGTTTCTGATAACAATCTGATGAGCTTCTCAACGCTTTCCAGACCAGAAGCAGCTTCTTGCACAACTGATTTTTCTTCTAACTCGGTAACGAAATTGATACAATTAGTATTTCTAGTGTTTCTGGAATCCATCATCAGTTCCACAGCCATTATAGCTAATCTAGATAAGTATAGTGATTTAGGAAAATAGAAACATTGTGGGAATGGGATAGGGAAGGGAAGTGGGAGAGTTTGATAAAGAGTCAAAGTGATGGCTTTGGTGAGATTATTTATTATATAAAAAAAGAAGAAAGAGGGAAAGAAAGAAAGTTCTGATAAAGTAAACAGTAGGTGACTTACCTGTCACTTTAATCTAACTTCTGCCTCGTCAATATTAGGTGCGAATACGATCGCACACATATACGAGCAGTTTTTACTTTCTTAATATCTTCTAAATCAACTATAAACAAATATGAAATATTCTTTTAGAAAAATTATGTAACTAGTCAAATATAAAATATGTATTTATATTATATTATTATAATTTTATAAAAATTAAAATTTATAGCTATAATTAGGATTTTACTGTTATAGTTAGGATTTTGCTGTTATTTTTTTCTCCTCTCTTCCTCTCTCTCGCCTTCTCTCTCTCAAATTTTTTACCAAATATACAATTATGTATGTATAGCAACTATATATATATATATATATATATATATCGTCTCTCTCTATTCTCTGCCCTCTCTCGCTCGCCTCTCTCCTCTCTCTCTCGATCTCGCTCGTCTTTCTCGTTTCTCTCCGAATCTCGCTTGTCAGATATACAAATACATATTTATATTAGTTTTACATATACAATTATTTGACAAATATACATATATAATTTGACAAATATACGTATATAATTCGTCAATCTCAAATATACACATATAATTTGACAAATATACATATATAATTCGTCAATCTCCTCCCTCTCTCGATTTCGCTCGTCTCTCTCCTTCCATCTAGATCATATAGTCAAGGTTATGTTATATAATAATATAAAATATAGCTATTTGACCATATTAAATTTTAAGTATAAATTATTTATGAAAATTTCATCTTTTTTATGAGGTAGGAATAAAATTTATTCATTTTTTAGACTTTGGTACTTTGATTATGAGATGAGTAGTAATAAAAAGCAAGATTACTCAATAATTTTACCGGTAAATTGTCACTTTATTTCTGTGGGAAGAGTTGGATTCTGCAATAGTAGTAGACACCTTTTTTTCTTAAATTATAGAGTAAAAGTGAGTAGTAACTTTTTTTTTCCTTTCTCGAGGTGTGTGAAAGAAGAGAATATAATGTTGTTGCTTTAATAAAAGGGAAAATTGAGTTTGCTTGTTTTGGTCTGAAACGAAATGGAGTGGGATATTGACATGGGATGTGATGCACCGGTGGGAGTACTTCATTCTTAATCAGAGATATCGAGTTTGAGTCTTGAGAATGTGAAAAATTCTGTTGGAAATGTCACCCCAAACTGAGTCTTACAATGTGCAATCTGAATTTAATCAAGGCTTCACGAACTCCAAAAACTGTTTTGAGGGAAAAAAATGGGGTGGGATTGGTCCATTGACCTTTTCTTTGGGGAAAATAGGAGTGGGGCCAAGTACTTGGCAAATTTTGAACTGATCAGGTCAAAGGAGTGTGACAACGCCGTCCGATTCACGAGACTGTCGTGTTTGATTTGGAGGATTTGTTGTTGGTTACCCTATTTTTCTTTTAAATTTTTCAGTATTTTTTTACTTCATTTTTACTTGTCATTATTTTATTTTTAAAAATTAACTTGATTAAAGTTAAAAGCTAAAATTAATATTTAAAATTTAAAATTTAAATAGTTGCAAACTATACAAAAAATAATATACATTGCAATCTTTCTCATATTAATATAATAAAAAAATATATCTTAAAATATTAATCAAAGTTTATATAATTTAATCTCGATAAGTAAAATAGTAACAAGTAAAAGTGAATGAAGAAAATAGTATTTAACATTGTAGAAGATCGAAAAAAAATAGGAGGAGTTGTTATGAATCTCGAAAGAATTGTAATATTGAGGAGATCATTTGTTTGATCAAATATAGTATTCTGCAATATGTCGCCTCACACGTAGAGCTGAATATTTAGAGTGTAGACGATATAATTAGAATAATTCTTGCTTTAAAATCTTGCTATAAATCTTGATCTAATCAAACGTTAAAAGCTAGTTTAAGAGTGAATAACTATCCAAGACTATACAAAGAAGCTATACATTTCATTTTATTTCTATTGACATGCTTTTTAACACATCTCAATTTATTTTGATGTGACATTTTTTTTAACACAAATGGATACAATATAGAATTAAACCACATATAGCATGTAGAGACAATGGTGGAGAAATTTTTTAATAGATGTAATTTAATTTTTATTATGTATAGATATAATTTTTCAACGAGAGAGATTCAAAACTTAGCTAGCTTCGACAGAATCGATACTGTGCAGAGATTATATGAAGCTCAAGAATTTTGCATTCTACGGCGTTGTTTGAACTAAATCATAAAAAGAAAATTTAAAATTCTTTCAATTCTGTAAAAGGAAAAGTTAAACTTTATCAATAAATTATAAGATTTAGAGGTAAAATTACATACCTATTGGCGGTATTCGGTTACGTATTACATCTTCTACTTCATTTTTATTTTATTTATTTTCCCTTTTTAGTTGACTTTTCTGAGTCTGTGTCTTTGTATTATATCATGGGAGTCATTTACTCTTGTTTTAATTCCATTTGTCCGTATACTCTTTTGAATAAAAGGAGTTTCGTTTCAATTCCATTTTGGCCACTTCAATTATTTTAAGTTTGATTTTATCTGAGCATTGGCTTCACCTTCTTCTAGAATGTTGGAATATTTTACTAATACTAGTCTTACCCCCTCAATTGGTTTTGGCCAGCATAATTCCGTTGACAATAGATTTTAGGCTTGACTAACTTAATTACAAAAAAAAGTAGTTTGAATTAGAAAAGAAAAACAAGGATAATTTTATTTGGATGGAATTAGACATGCTTGTAATTAAACTCTAATAGTAGAAAAGGGATAAACACAAAAGACTTAGCTAAGACTCCTTCAAATTGAATTTTTAGAAAATGTAATGATATTGCTCTCTTTAGTTTTTTTGGGTCTATAAAAAAGAAATTTTCACCCTTCAGATGCCTTAGTGATCTGGGCTTTCTCAAGTTCAAAAATCCTTGTCAGCGAAAGTAAGAGATTAGGCTTTTGGGTCGAGCTCATCATACCGAGCTTATCTAGTGCGAGTTATCTCTCCTGTTTGCTTTGCAAGCTATTGCCTAGAAGCGGGTTTTACCTAGTGCGCACCCAAAGGGTAACCGTTACGGATTCCTTTGTCATTAAAAAGAAAAAAAAATCATTCTATTAAAATCTATAATTCATTATTACCCTCTTATTGGCGGTGGTTATAGTATTTTTGGATTATGAAGAAAATTTCTTTAAGATCCGTAATTTTCATAAAGTAAAATTAAGATTATAAGAAATTAATTTATCTAATTATTCTGATTTAATCTTTTTTTACACTGGAATGGCGAAGTTAGTATTTTCATCAAAGGTGTTTATACTATTAGAATATGATCAGGTGGATGATTTTTGTATCAAAGGTGTTCAACTATTGTTATATACCAAAATATTCATATTTAACTTATATATTTAAAAAAGTTTTCTAATAAAGAATTTTCATCTGAACTCCGGCGGTGTCTTACATTACAGTAGGCTAAAGTTTTAAGATTGAGGTAAATTAAACCCTGACCATTTAGATGAGAACAGCTGTTGTTGTTTTTTTTCTAGAAACAAAATGCAGCTATATCTACTTCATTAAATATCCCATTTTTCGACAGGTTTTAATTGAGATGTTTAAATGGGTTAATTAGGCACAAAATCAGTTAGGATAGTAATCTAATCCATTTCGAGTCAAACTTGTCTATAAACTAATCTTTTCACACGACAAGTACGGCAATTGAGCAATCTTTCTAAAAACTAATCAATAGTACTACTCCCTCCCTTCAATTTTAATTGGCCCTGTATTATTTTATAATGTCCAATAATATTTATCTATTTTATGAAATTAAGAGATAATTTTATACTTAATTCCTAATTTATCCTTATCATTAATTATAGTTATTTCTCTACTACATTTTTTGAGACATTATATTATTATATTCAAAGAGTAATTTGATAAAATTATCTCATTATTTATTACTTTTTAATTCATATGTCAAGTTAATATGGATCAAATAAAGTTGGACGGAAGAAGTTTTTCTTTAGCTGAGTTGTACATTCAATCATAGGTCAGGAATAGTAATTCCTTAATTAATAATAAGGGAAAAGAAATTTTAGTTTAATTCTGCCTTGTCGGAGAAAAAATATGATTGATCAAATTTTAATGACTGATTTCAAATATATAGTAATTATTTACTATTAAAGAGTGCTTACTGTGGTAGTATTAATGGCTAATGTAATATAATTTGAAAATTATGAACTCGAGATCTTACTGCAAAATAATATATTTATTGGATTTAAAATTTATTGTTTATATTTATTTATTTAGCGAATTTGTGAATGAATCCATAAATTATCTTTTGCATTTGTCCTTACAAATAATTCAATAGTTGTCAAAAAAAAGAAATAAAATATTTTATCGTCTTTGCACCTTTAATAATCCATTGTTTGTTGTCTCTGCTCTGGGTGGATTATGATTTCGGTCTCCTTAATTTTGTGATTTTAAATATTAATTTTTTTAAAATTAAAAGAAATATAATATTTTAAAAAAATTAATATAAGAAAATTTGAAACGAAATAAAAATATTTTTCTCGTACCTGTTGGAATATAATTTTTTTTAAAAATTAATATAAGTAAATTAAAACGAATAAAAGTATTTTTCTCGTACCTGTTGAGTCTGGCCTAATATTTCTCGAGAAACCAATTGTCTGGATTTGTTAAATTTAGAAATAAAACGAAAAATCAAATATAAGCGTTTTCTATTAGCCCTTGTCAGGCTTTTCAATTGAATAAGAATTGATAATTTTTTTTATGTTTAAAATCTTCGATTTCCGGATGCCTTATAATCGAAACTGCAACTAGCTGGAAAAGCCATAAAGCACTTGTTTTGGTTTCGACTTTTGTCGGGTTTTTTTTAATTTAGTTTTTTAAATTTTGGCTTCTTCACCTATTTTCTTTCGTAACATATATTTATTGGATATTCACATGGAGGTACGAGGTAATAATACATTAATCCCCTCCAACTAATTAAATTTATCATTTATAAGATTTACGAAGTATATGATTTTCTATATGTTGGAATAAAATAT
Organism: Solanum clarkiae; assembly: GCA_011800125.2. Taxonomy (NCBI): domain Eukaryota; kingdom Viridiplantae; phylum Streptophyta; class Magnoliopsida; order Solanales; family Solanaceae; genus Solanum; species Solanum clarkiae. Next base: position 27,748,806 of record JAABOM020000049.1, on the reverse strand, counting down.
ATTTTAGTATTAAAATTAAAAAAAAAATTTGTATGTGATAAAATATGGCAATAAGTTTCATGTAACTCTTATAATATTTATTTTTTTTCTCATTATTCTACCTTTTTATGTCTTGTAACTCATGTAGCCTCCAAGACATGATTCCTCTATTCATTTACTTGTAATTTCATCCACTTTATTCCTATTAAAGATAGGAAAGAATTCCTCACCTATAAACAAGGGTATTTCTTCCTTTGTGATGGATGTGGAAAAGAAGATGAGAAGTGTGAAAAATATTATAGTGTGTAATGAGGTTAGTATAGTAAAAGAAAGAGTTGAGACTAAGAAACAATTCTGAGTCTTCAATTTCTTCATTATACGAAAGAGAGTAGTTTTATGTTGAAGAAAAGTGTTCTTTTTATAAAGCTTTGGACTCTTCAACCAATGTGAATTTGTTTGATTCATATGTTTGTTGGACTTATATTTTAAAAGAGATAAGTCAAGAATATTACTGATAGATTGATGGAAATTACGCTTTAAAGAAAATGAGATATCGACTACTCAGTCTGAATGAATTATTATGTTCATTTTTATTATTATAATTTTTCAATTGTAATTTATAGTACATACACCAACACTACACTTTACAACACATTCATGTATTTGAATATAGACTTCTTTTATTTAACTATGGTTAAGTTATAAGAACACTTTCCTCTTGCATCATAATTCATAGCGGCGCCTAACCTTAGAGAGATGTAGTCTAGTCTAATAGAAAATTGAGTCGCATTAATTAAGGTATTAGGTAATAAAAATCCAATATAGAATCTCATAATCAGCAAGCATAAGTCAAAGAAGAAGATTTGCTGCGCGGAATATAGACAGCCGTCTCCGGGATCCTCGCGATGAATTTTCGACACGCAATCCGAGAAAAAATGGCCATGCAAACACAATGCCTCACCTGCAATGTTTCTGCTCGGGTTCGAACTGCGAAAATGAAAAAATTCTGTTAGAAGAGTCATCCCTAAATAAATCATGCAGTGTATGATTCAAATTTAATCACGACTTCACGGGCTCTGAATATCGAGTGACTAACCAAAAAAATATTTCCTCTCAACAAATATGTATATAAAAAATAATTGAATATTTATATAAAAAGGTAGATTGATCAGTTGAACCCACTTCATCACAAAAGCTTCAAATAATATTTTTTGCACATATATGAGGTTTTGAATCCCATTAATATAAATGAAGCTTGTGGTATAATGATGAAGTGCATTCTAGCAACTCTTTTTGAATCTTTTTACTGATAATATGAAAATATATATACTTTTTCTCTCTATTTGAACTTGTTCATTACATTATTTTGAAATATCGAACAGTACTTGTCTAATTTATGAAATAAAGAGAAAATTTTATATTTAATTCCTAACTTACTCTCCATTAAAGTCATTTTTCTATTACATTTTTTAAGATATCATATTTAAAGAATAACTCTGTATCATTTTTTATTTCTTAATTTCTGAGTCAGTTTAATAACAAACAAGTAAAGATGGATAGAAAAAGAACTAATTAACTATACGTGTGTCAAGAAGTGTGTACATAAATATTGTGTAATTATGTATTTATATTGATTTGATATATAAATATCGAGTGTGAATTAGTTTTTCCCTAAGGTTTAAGATATGAATGTGGACAAAGTGGAAAAATTGGGTGACTCGTGATGTCCTCGACATTGACCGACGAATTGACGATAGTAAGTAATCACTCTCTCTATCAATGTATAGTCCAAGTTTCCAACAATTCATTGTTGACTATAGTGTCTTTTTGAAGACTAGTAAACCTGACAGCCTACATTTTTTCATAGGTATTTTATAGGTTACATTTTAGTCAATTTTCTTTGCAGGCAGATCAAGAACTAACATCAAATAATAAAGAAAAAAAAAACATCTGCCGATTGAAGTCAAAAAAAGAATAAACCACCCAACTGGCATTTAATCAGCTTTACGAACGGACAAAATAAAAGAAGAAAGTAGCTAGCGAGGACTAATTCTTTAGGAAATTTTATTTATTGATATACAGAGAGATTTAAAAAAAAAAATTACACCCCGATATAAAATTATTCTTTAAATATATAAAAAAAAAGGTTTCTGAATCCCCGAATAAAGGGTGTTTACCAGAATTCCCTCGTCAAAAATATAGATGGATTTGACTCGTACTCAAATCTCTCCATTTCCTAGAGTGCTCCTTATAATTTTAACATGTATCTCTACACAGAATGGCTAGAGTATAGGGATGAAGATGAAAAGCAAAAGCTTAAGGTAATCTATAACACGGCCAAGTCAAAAGCTAAGAGGGCGGTGACGAAGGCTAAGTCAGCAGAATTTGAGCGCCTCTGACATACTTTTGTGGAATTTTACTGGGTACGTTGTTGTTGTTATCTCTTCAAGTTAGACATACTCTTTAGATGAAAGCATAAGAAAATTGCAGACAAAGTGCCTTTCAAGATTTCGGGGTGCTACGTAAATCAATTAAACAATTCAATTTGGATGAATCAAAATGGATCATTCTGATCAACTCGACTCACAAGTTAGTTGAGTTGAACTTGATTGACTGAAAATGAACTTGACAATTATAGCCGATCTGCTCATAACTCTCCCATGCTTCCTTTGTTTTCTTTTAATTTGTTTAATTAGCAACAAAATCAATAAAAACTTCTTTTCTTCTTATAAATCTCCGTTTTCTTCTCGGAATACATGAAAACAACCAATTTAAACTTCCCCTCCGGGTTATCATAATTCATAATTTTGGAAGTGATATTTTTGTGCACATCAAATTAAATGGGCTAGATTGGATTCCACGGATATTCGAATGCAAATTTATCCAAAGTCCAAAACCCAATATGCTATTTCACAGGCCCTTTGGACTCCTTCAGCCAATGTTTAAATTAATGGGCTGGAATGTGTGCTATTTTTTTAAAAAAAATTGCTTAAGCGAATTTTCTTTAATAAATAATTACTAATTTTAATGATGTTTTTATTTATTATCATTTATAGCAATACTATAATAAATTTGCATTTGTATTACAATATAAATGCATTAGAGTGACCAGAGGGTGTAACAACGATAGTGTGGTAAAAACGAACAAAGAAAGTATTATTAAGTTGGGGAACTTGCGCGCACACATATATATATACACACACTATATTTAGAAAATATTTATCGATAGCAATATGATTTTAATACATATGCAATTCACTTTTAATACATAATGCTGATTTTTTACCAAAATATAAGTTTAATATATTTTAATATACGTATAATACACCTTTATAATTTTATTACATCTTTTATATATAGTGTAATTTATTTATATTAAATGTATAATTCATTTTTGATATATAGTATAGTTTTTTTAATCAAAATAAGTATA
>JAABOM020000049.1:27723000-27733933 GCA_011800125.2 Solanum clarkiae | reverse complement strand
ATATGATATATTTTTATTTACCAAGTGGGTCACTTTTTCATAATATTAAGAAGAAAAAATCACTTCCGTTTAATTTTTTTTTCCCAGAAAACGGAAGCAACCACAGGTAAAGTGGAAATCACTATTTATTTGAATATATTGTAATAGTTCTTGAGATGATGAATTAGGGTTCTTTAAAGAGGAAAAAGCTGAATAGTAAATTGTTAGAGAAGTACCAGTTTTCATTCAAGAATTGTGCAAATTCATCAAGAAACCAAGTTGGAATTTGATTTCAAATGGGTAATTTCTCTACCTACAATCGAATCTAATTATGAAATACGTACTTGGTATGTAGTGTAAAGTGGAAATCATTATTTGATTTGAATTTTAGCATTAACTTTTGAAATGGGTTTTGATGAATTAGGGTTCTTGAAAGAAGAAAAAGATGAAGAGTAACTTGTGGATAAAAGTGGAATTCTTTTGGGTATTCCTACTGATTGGGAATATTCAATATTTAGTCAAGGAAAGTTGGGTAAATAGAGAATTTACTCTAAAAAGATGTTGAGTAATTTGATTAGTTTTGAGCATTGTCTAGTATACTCTAAAAAGAGCATACTAGAAGGATTCATTAGATGAACCTATGGGTGATTGATGAACACATATATATTGTTTTGTAGTTGATTTTGTTGGATTGATTGATTGCAATTGGATGGTGGTGTAAAGACTACACCCATGTATGTTGAGTTGGTTGGGCTTCGGGGCACTACTCTTAGCTAGAAAAAGAACCCAAGGTATATGAAGTTGAGACTTCCTTTGCCATTAAGGTACTCCTTTTAAATCGAGTTTTCATAATATTTTGTATGATCGTAAGCGTCTTTACTTGAAATTCTTAGGAGTCACATGGTATATATGTCACGTGTTATAAATAAAACAAATGGCCATAGTATAGTCACACTTATATATGTGAGAACACATCCAATATAGTCATACCATAAGTCAAGAACTGGTGCTTGAATAACTAAATCAAATATCATGTTTAAGGAAATTACGTATATATTATATAGAGATTCTACTTAAATGGCTAAACGAGATTTATTGTAATTTACTTGTATGGGCCTTTTAAGGCATTATGTGATAGAAACTATAATGATGAGAAGGTAGTCATAAGTTTTACATGACAAATCCAGGCCTTAGGATATTTTGGTATCTTGTTTATGAATTGTGGCATGCTCATTTGGTAAGATTGTATAAAAGTTGGGAAGTTTGATAGCTTTAACAATTGTGGGGTTTTATGAGAACAAAAACACTTAGGAAATTAAAATTTCATGTCCAAACAAAATTTCAACTTCAAATGAGCCTGATTTCTAATCACAGAAATCATGTCCAAACGTGCCCTAAAAATTCCAAAAGCTGCCTCAAATAAAATTCATTGTTTTCTTTTTTATTTTTTAATCAAACCTTGTTGATATTTATTGCAGATGAACGGGATGCTTAGAAGGATTTGTCGGCGCAACTTCTGCACTTGTTCTCCTCGGCCGTGGCTCTTTGTTGGGTTGGGCAATCCTGGGGATAAATACAAGGGAACGAGACATAATGTAACCTCTATTTCTGGACTGACATTACTTTCTTGGAAAGATTGTGAAAAACCCGATCTATTATGGGTTCCATTTTACTCGCGGTCTTCATTAAGAGCTTTATCTTTGGTTTCCGCTCTAGGTTGGTTTTGAAATGCTTGATGCATTTGCAGATTCACAAGGAATTCATATGGAGACAGTACATTGTAAAGCTATGTTTGGAAAAGGTCTCTTTAGCTAAACATTGATTTCGATATTTTTGAGTTTTCAAGTACATCTTGATATGCACTTGTTGACATATGCCAATTCTCAGGTTTTGTCAATGGCATTCCAGTTCTCCTTGCAAAGCCACTTACTTACATGAATTTGAGTGGTGAATCTGTAAGCAACTAAATACGTCTTTACTTTTGTATTGAAAATCTCTTCTTTTTTCTGCTTATGAATGGTGCTACTTGGATTCTCTCTCAAAGAAGGATGTGTCTGAATGAGAACTGATATTCTAAGTGAATTCTGTCGCATAGTGGAAGTGGATTTACTTGTAAATTTTTCATTTTGCTTGATAGGGATCTAGCTGATTGTTATATTCATCCAGCCATGTATAGTGTTTTCTTGTGTGGGTGGAATGGTGGGCGTTGGAAGTGTAGATTTCTAGAATAGTTTTTACTGCTGGAAACTTTCCTCTGCCAACTATTTGTCTGTGAGAAATAAACTGTAAGATGCTAATCCTGATGTTTTCAAGTTTCTGCTCATATTTCTCTCTGTTAACCTTGAATGATTTTGGACCAGTTTTATCTGTTAGTTTCAAGAACAGTTACAACAATGTTGAAGTTTGTTGTTGCTGATGATTACAGTCAGCCTCTGGCCACCGAATAGTTAACATGGAATGCATGTCCAACGGTGACATAATTGGTAAGATTGTTGTCAAAAATGAACAAGATACACTGAATGGGGCAAGTCAAAGTAGTAGCTTTGTCAGTTAATCTCTTAACTAAACTCTTGCCAAAAATGACCCTAACCTGATAAAAATGTTGTTCAATTGTCTGCTGAATTGTTATGTTTTAAGAGTTTCTTTGAAAATTGAGATAAGACTATCTTCTTTGCTTTGATTCTTGTAATTTTATCACTGAAAGAATCTAAAAGGATTTAGCACGTTATTTGTCTATGCAGTTAGATAGTGAATTGCTGGTCACTTTTATTCCATTGAAGCAACCCAGGTAGCAGCCTTATGCTGCCAGTAACAACAACATACCAGTGAAATCCCACAAGTGGGGGTCTGGGAAGGGTAGAGGGTACGCAAACCTTACTCCTACCTGTGGAGGTAGAGAGGCTTCCAGAAAGTGGTGGTAACTCATTCGCAAAATGCATTCTAGTGGAAAAATGATATGACTCGAGGACGTTAACACACATTGGATTAACTTTTCCTATGCACTAAGGGAGTATGTTTAATGGCAACATTTATCATATTTTTGCTAAAATTGACCCTTTTTTTCAAGACTTGCCTGTTCACGAGTTAAATGCAAATGCAAGCCTGGTCTCTACAGTCAGGTCAAGGGCCCAGTCATTGTTTCCCCTAGTTTGCAAGACAGGTTTATACGTATTAGATTTTCAGCATTCAAGTTAAGTTCCTCTGCTTAAATAACTGAATTTCTATTTGAGAAGTTTAAGAACTTAAAGTAGCACATTTCTTTGCTCAATTTATGTCATTGAAACTCCAGTCTACATGTGAAAATAAAGGATAAATTTTTATATGACTCCCAGTAGATTTCTACTTGTTGGATGTTGATTTTGTTTTCTGATGTTTCATGAGGAATGGAAATGTATCGTGTTTCTCTGTGATGTTTAGTGTTATCAATGCTATCAATACCTCTGATGCCCTCCCAATTCTCTATTTTTCAGATTGGCCCACTTGCAGCATATTACAAGCTCCCTCTCAATCGGGTGGTCGTGGTACAATATATTAGCAGTTCATATTTTTAAGTTCTAATTGGAAATATTGATTATGTTTCGTTAATGCTATTCAATAATTTTCTTTGTCTCCAGTTTCATGATGACATGGATTTACCATGTGGAGTTCTTCGTCTTCACCCCAAGGGAGGTCATCACAAACATAATGGGTATGAACAGAGTTCTTTTCTATATAATAATAGAAATCTAATTTTTAAAAAACCCCTTTAATTCACTAGCATGAAATCATCCATATGTTAATTTTTAATCCCATGGATTATCTATGTAGGTTCATAGCTGGAATTTTAATAAACGTAATAATGAATTTGAATACCTAAAAATAGAACACATCTATTAATTCTTTGCATATAATAAGCATAATATTTTGTTAGAAAGACCATGGCATGCGTCCAGACCTCTTATTCACTTGTGAATAGAACTTCTCTACCACTGAAAATCTGTCTTGTTTGCTATGTCAGCTTTTTCATTTTTTGGCTAGTAATTCAGTACCAGAAGAGCGCTGTGTCTCTTCATGTATGGTGCAGTTTCAGTTGCTGTTAAACTGTATATGATCCAGCTTTCTTTTTTACAGGTTGAAGAGTGTGATTTATCATTTTCATGGAAATGGGGAGTTTCCTCGGTTAAGGATAGGTTTGTTGAAAGTCTGAAATATATCTAAATGTCCTCTTTTTTGTGTTTTAAGTTTCAGTTTGGAAATTAAACATAGTTCTCTTGCAAGGTATTGGAAGACCTCCTGGTCAGATGGATCCTAAAGCATTCATGCTTCAAAAGTTCAATTTAACTGCAAGAGAACGAGTAAGTTTATAACTCATGGGTTCTTACATAACGTTGACTTTCTAATGTTCCTTTCTGGTTTCTGTTCTACAAGCTTTTCTTCAATATCTTTTTGGTAAGTTTATAACTCATGGGTTCTTACATAACATTGACTTTCTAATGTTCCTTTCTGGTTTCTGTTCTACAAGCTTTTCTTCAATATCTTTTTGGTAATGTTATTAAAAATTTGAGTTTAAGAGTAGATGTTCTGTATAATATAGTTATAAGTAGAGTTATTATTCTATTTTATTCACTATTACAATGTGTGTTCTAATTGCCATAGGTTGTGTTTCGACCTTCTTCCTTTTGTATTTTTTTTAAAATCAATTTGGATAATGTGTGTCTACCTTTTTCTATTTAGTCATTTGCAAAAAGAAAATTTAATTAGATATGTTGTAACATGGGCAGATGACATGTTTTGTTGAATTCAACCAATGAAAAAAATATTTGGACCCAGTTAAAATTTCTCATAGACATACATGTCCCCTCGAGAGCCAAATGTATGTCGATACCATATGGAAATCCAGCATCATTTTAGAAGTGCCCATGCTCCAAACACTGAAACCACGTTAGAATTGGAGAGATCTTTGCTTGGTAAAACTAATATATTTGAAAATTGACATCAATGAAAGAATTCAAAATGTATCTGTTTGAAGATTCATACATACTACTTGCAGATTGATGCTGCATTACTGGAAGGAGCACATGCATTGGAGCAAGTCATATCCAAAGGCTTCTCTGAAAGTTCTAATTGCTTCAATACAATGCAGAAGTACAAGCACATACGATTACAGACATTGCCAGTGTGATGTCATGCTTAAAGGTTTCTAGATCTTGTTGCTGTGCCGTCTTTAGTTTCGTTGATTTGCTTAAATAGAAAAATAAGTCGCTTCAGTGACCATTCTTATTAGCTAAACATAAGCGAATGAACATTTCATGACCCCCTCTCAGGCAACCTGTATAATGCAACTTTAGAGGATGTTGATACTCTTGAATTATTTCATGCATGCAGTCTGCAGATATGTCCTCAGAAAATACTGGCGGTAATTGTTTAAGCTTTCACATAGCTTTTGCTCCATGGGAATGACTTGTACTGGGGAAAAAAAATACAATTAAACCTGGCTGCTCGGAACTCGTAAGATCAATCCGTGATAAAGTGAAATAAGGAATGTTTGGAACTACATATCTCTAGTTGGTGTGATTTGTGATTCGGACACCACTCGTAAAATCCATAATAGCGTCACTTTTCTCTCTAGTGATTTCATTTCTGCTACCTGTAGTTTTCATGCACAAGCTCTGTTAATAGTACACTACTGAAACTTAATAAGCTCATTTGTGGGTTTTTGGATTGGTGTGCAGCTGGACGTTCCATTACCATCGATTCATCCCTTCACTCAAGATACCCAGCCTTAAGAAGGGTTGATGCTGTTCAGGTTGAGCTAGGATCGACGACACACTAAATTTCTCAGGATGCAGCTGTCTGAACTGCAGAAAATTACTGGACTGTTGAGAATTTCGGTTTCCAGTACAAAAATTGTATAATCCAGTTAGCTATACCGTCCGTTACGGGCAATTTTGACCCTTTTCCGTTTGTTTAGTGAAGATAACTTTTATTTTACATATTGACAAATTCAGAACGTGAGCTAATATGGGAATTATTAAAGAGAGATTTTTCAAACTTCCAATAGTAAACTTATTTTAAAAACTTCATGTTACAACCTCACCCCACCCCCTACACAGATGTAACCAAGAACTCCTATAATTTATTGAAGGCTCCTTGATTTTATCCGTTGACAAATTAGAACGTGAATGAATATGGACAATTATAAAAGAAAAAATTGTTAAACATTTTCTCTTGAGCTGACCAAATATTATCCACATGCTTCTTTTTAAATTAAGAAAAGTCTCTTCTATCTTTTTTCAATATTCACAAAGGTTTATTTATAGGCAATTAAATTGAAGAATTATCATCCAATGAGATGTAATGAACTACACCCAACAGTCTTTTTCATGAATCATATGTGTGAACTGTCAACAGCTGGTTTTAGCAAATAAGAATTATAAGCCACTGCATTTTATTTTTAATTGCAGCACGTTTCAAGTCTTTTAATTCTTTCACACTTGCATTGGTAGGTCAAATAGATTAAGGCAGGTGTGAATGTCATCCCTCCTTGTTTAATAATTAAGTTCCTAAGTGCTCTTTGCTAAAAGATCAAAGTCTACATAAAAAATTATGTGCATCATCAAACACGAAAGAAGTTAACTCTTGACTACGCATCAACATACCCACTGTAATTTCACAATAGGGCCTAAAGTCTATGTAGACAGGTAGAGAGGTTTCACTCAAGAGACATTGCATTTATTATATTCAAAAGGTAATATAGTAAAATTACTCCATCATTTACTACTTATTGATCTCGGAAACAAGAACCAGTTACTTTAAAATAGTGAAGAGGGGTCCAGAAGGCAGCATATTCCCCAGTTGGATTAGTTCAACTTCAACATCCTACAATCATCTCTTCTTTTCAATATTATTATTAAGGGACAACTTGCTTGCAAGCTAAAGCAAAACATTTTTCTTTTCATAGAAAGATCCAAATTCCATTCTTTTGGAGAAAAGTAGAGAACAAGCCAAAAAAATGGTTGCTGTATTCAACAAAGAACTTTTGAGTTGGTACCTCATTACCCTCAAGCTCAAAGAAACTGTTGATGCTGGACTTCAGAATGCTCCTACTACTCCTACTCCTACTCCCACCACCAGCAGATCCATTAGTTTTCCAGAATTACCCCTGCTGCACCACCATCAACAACAACAACAACCCCCGGTGAAAAAAGAAAAGTATCAGCCAGCTGATTCTTTGAAAATTACCATTGAGGAAAATGTTAATACTGTAGAGGAAGGTCCAAAATCACCCGAATCGGAATGGGTAGTTAGCATTAAGGAAAAATTAGAACAAGCTAAGCAAGATAATGATGCTGGATCATGGGCTAAACTTTCTATTTATAGAGTCCCTTTAAGCCTAAGAAGAGATGATGATAAAGCTTATATTCCTCAAATTGTCTCTTTGGGTCCTTACCACCATGGCAAAAGGCGGCTACGGAATATGGATCGCCATAAATGGCGAGCCGTTTTCCACATTCTCAAGAGGACAGATCAGGAAATTAAAATGTATATTGATGCCGTAAGAGAGCTCGAAGAGAAAGCACGCGCCTGTTATGAAGGGACAATTGCAATGAGCAGCAATGAGTTTGTTGAAATGATGGTTCTCGATAGCTGCTTTATTCTGGAGTTGTTTCGTGGTGTTGCTGGTGGATTCAAGCATCTTGGTTATGCCAGGAACGACCCGGTTTTCGCAATGCGGGGATCGATGCATTCGATTCAGAGAGACATGATCATGATTGAGAATCAAATTCCGTTATTTATCCTTGATCGATTGTATGGGATGCAATCTGATATGCCTCATGAGAAAGGTATAGTAGCCAGGTTAGCTCTGAGGTTTTTTGATCCATTGATGCCAACTGATGAGCCATTGACAAAGAGTGACTTGAACAAATTGGAGTCATCAATGGGACGTTCTGCTTCTTTTGATCCATTGGGAGACCTTGCTGGACTTCATTGCCTAGATGTTTTCAGGTACAGTCAAAATGGGTTGAAGCAATAAACAGCTCATGACTCAACCTGTCACAGTTCAATTACATTATTTTCTATCTCCAAATTTGATATTGTACATTTTGGTTTGGGTCCAATATTATTTATGGTTATTTCGGGTTCAACCAGATTAAGTCAACACATGGGTCAAAATTTAGCGAGTTTAAACTTGAACAGGTTGGACTGGCTATTAAAAAAAGTGAGCTGATTTTGCCATTTCTATTTCCAGGAGGAGCCTTTTGCAGACAGGGCCTAAGCCAACACCAAAACTGTGGATCAAACGTTGGTCGCATTCGAGTCGAGTTGCAGACAAACGCAGGCAGCAAATGATTCATAGTGTTTCAGAGCTAAAAGAAGCTGGGGTTAAGTTCAAGAAAAGGAAGACTGATCGGTTCTGGGATGTAAAATTTAAAAATGGAATCCTCAAAATGCCTCGGCTTTTAATTCACGATGGTACAAAGTCACTTTTCCTCAACCTAATTGCCTTTGAGCAGTGCCATCTTGACTGCACCAATGACATAACTTCGTACGTAATATTCTTGGACAACCTGATCGATTCCCCAGAGGATGTCAAATACCTCCATTATTGTGGAATAATTGAGCATTGGCTTGGTAATGATGCCGAAGTTGCTGACCTCTTCAATCGGCTTTGTCAAGAGGTGGTTTTCGACATCAATGACAGTTACCTTTCACAGTTATCCGAGCAAATTAACCGGTACTATGACCACAGGTGGAATGCTTGGCGTGCTACTTTAAGGCACAAGTATTTCAACAACCCATGGGCAATTATCTCCTTTGCTGCTGCTGTTATTTTGTTACTCTTCACCTTCGCACAAACGTTTTACGGAGTCTATGGCTATTACAGACCTGCTCAATAGTTCTCACTCAATTCTCCAGACTGATTTTTACGATTCACACACAATAGTCAATATACATTGCGCCAAGATGCTGGGCCACAACCGCCTTGCCGTCATTTGAATGTTATTTCCTTTTTATGGTGCTTTTTAAGTTTTACATCGACTGGTCACTGGAAAACCAGGAGAGCTCTTTTTTCCTCTCTTTTTTGTGTGCCACGGTCTTTGGTAGACCATGCTCAAAATACAAGTTGATATGCACTTGCAATTGTGAACCATACTCGAAACGATATGTCATACTGATACTTTTTAACTTACATGTGGATCATTGTTGATCTAACTAATTTACTATATATCAACTACAATTAACTGTGTTTATTTGCTCCAAACAGAAGCTTCTGGCATAGCAGAAGCCAGCAGATTACTAACAAAAGCACTGGCAGACTTCTTTACAGAAAGCTAAGCAAATGGAAAACTAAGATATCGTTACAGACACCATGAAATATGGCCCGAGAGACAAAGATGTAAACCATCATATCATTGAGACTAATTCTCCTGACAGCTTCTTCCAGTTCCAGTAGCATCCTAGAAAATCTATGGCTATTGAAGCAGAAAAGAGAGACAATTTACAGCAGCATGTTGTAAATTTCATAGAATGAACAGCTGCTGCAGACCTGTACGCTGCAGTCTATGGGAGAAGATCTTCACTTTCTGATGAAGCTGCTTTCTTTCCATCATACCGCTGAAAGGGTGAAGGAAATTGGGATGAACACAATTCTTAGTCACAAAAAATAATTATGTAAACAAAGACGAAATCAAGAGAAATTTACTTGGATAGGCAAGGTTTGAAAATACCTGCTTCCCAAAAGAGAATGGCAGATATTTATATTTCAACATATGTCGGATTTGTCTTCTCATTGTAAGTGTGAACAGCACAACCCAGTAGAAAAGGAGAATTGGCCAAAACACAGGCACATCCAATACACTGAAAAATGTTAATACAAATGCAATGCAGAAAGCCTTGGTAATTGAGTACCTTCACACAGGAAAACAGAAAGATCAATGCCCAGAGAAATGGTTGAGAAATCAGACATGCTTTATATGCTGCTTATATATGTTCTGGCATATAGAATTACTTGATATAGATGGTAAAGGGCAGGGCTAATATCGTGACTCAAACTAGAACAGGTCAGTGACAGAAAAATGAACACAAAAGCCAAACAAGGGGCTGCATCTATTGATTTTTTGGGTGGCAAGCAAACACAGTATTTATACTATGAGCATCCCCCAACAACAAAGTCGGTCAAAGGTAGGTCAAGACAGTAAAAATCATTCAGCAACTCATCAAAACAGTGTGCGAAGGGAGAAAATATTCCCTCGATTTTTAGACATCATCCACAAATGGTAAATATGCAACATCACTTTCAAGAGGTGAGCACCTGCATACATGCCCATGTCTATTATAGTATCTAATACTTGAGCAGCACCGCCATTTTGGTCCTATACTTTAATGAAGCCTTGTGCCATCCTTGTTTCATTTGAACCTTATCACATTATCACCACTCTACCAGCAGAATGTTTAACTCTCCACGAAAGGAAGAGTATTGCACTAATAAATTAAGCTATACTTCTGGAGTTTCAATTTTGCTCCTATGGTTAGTTAGAAATTTCAGCCAGCTGTAAGAGGAAGCATTTTCTACTACTGACAATGCCAAAAGAGGACAGACAGCCATTGAGTGAAGAATGGAAAGGACATCAGCTTGAATCATGCATGCCAGGTATCCTTACTACATTAACTCCTACATGAACATCATAACCCAAACACAAGAAATAGGTGATGATCAAGTCGATTACATAAACATGAGTTTAATTAGTCGATTTATCAGTGAACAAGAAAATATATATACAAGACAAGAGAATAAATTGACATTTGCAAATTTATTGGGTTAATACATAGAAACAGATAGATAGAAGATTCATAAAGAGACAAGAATATTGTTCGCAAATTCACATCATCCTGACTATATAAGTATCAAAGCAATGGCTGGTTGCTCGTTTCTCTGCTTGACCTTTTCCCTTTAACAATGATCCAGCACAAC
>JAABOM020000049.1:27708197-27722900 GCA_011800125.2 Solanum clarkiae | reverse complement strand
TATATATTAATTCATACATGCATAGGGTAATAACATAAATTCTTTTTTCTTTATGTGTGCACGTGGGGGGAGGGGGATTCTAATTTGCTTACAATTATGCACTTAGATACACACATGTATGAGTTGAAGAGAGAGAAAAGATCAGTTTCTCTTGGCTCCAATATCAGTAGTCTTGACAATGAATCTTAAGATGAGGTTTTAGCTATTTTCATGACCTAAGCCATGTCACACTTCATTGCAAACTGTTTTTGTAAATCACACTAGTCTTGCTGTCTATATCTAGCTCAAGAGACATGATACCCATTTACAGTTGGAAAGAACCATTTTTGGAATTGAAACTAACTACAGAGCAGCATTTCCTACCCAAAAGGATCCAAATCACAACTACATCGCACCACCACACAAGTATCTACTCCGTATTGCATACACTTCACAAAGATCCACTAGAACTTCAGCATGTAATCACATCACAATGCTTACTTCGATATCAGTGCACATATAACTTAACATGTTAAAGATTTTAAATAAAAAACGACAAGTCCCGTACACTAAAGCTCCCACTATGCAAAGGGTCCGGGGAAGGGCCCGACCACAAGGGTCTATTGTAAGCAAAAAGGATATCAGCGATTTCATATACAACATCAAATCTTTCACTAACAACACCATAACCAACATCTGCAGCACTAGACTCAGTCACTCAACATCAAAGAAACTTCCATTATAACCTAGTGATCAAAATCTGCCGTCCCTAAACAGTATATGTTAACTGTCAAAAGTCTTAAAACTTTACTAATCCAGCTACCATTGCAGATTTAATTTAATGGCAGTGGAAGAAAAAAGAATCAATGGTAACCTTAAACACTTGCTCCTGGATAAAAGAAACGAATATAGGAATTTTTTACTCAAACTTAAATATGATGAGGTACAAAACTGAAATATTTGCTGATTGACTCCTATTTTCAGTATAATCTACTTAAGCAGGAGTTCTAAATCATAATTAACCATTTCAATTTTCCAGTCCCTGTGCCAGAAATGATAACCATCTCCACACAAACAAAATGTAACAACGCGCGGAAACATAATTTAAGTGCTTATCTCAGATTAATAAATATACGAAACAAAGGAATCGACAAAAAAACACACCAGAATTTGAATTCAGGGAGGCGACGAACAAAAGGGCGGAATTCGTCGGTTTCTCGGGTCGGCAGAGTCGGGCCATCGGATAAATCCTGGAATTCCGGGTCAACCTGTGGCGAGAGGAAGCCGATGAGGAGGTTGAGGATATAGATGCCGAGTGCATAGGTGATGACGTAGAATCCTTCCACCACATAAACACGTACGACATACAACACAGCGATGAAGAAGAAGGCGATCCAACGGTAAAGTATATACGGCGTCGTTTTGTCCAAGAAGTGCTGGAACGACCGGGAAGCAGATGATGCTACTTGTGAAATAGCGGATGGACTAGCATCGCCGGCGGTGGCCGCGGCACCGGCACTGTTGATATCCATGAGGTGTAGTGAAACTCCAAGTGCACTTTTCGGTTTTGAAAATATTCGAAAACCCACAGTAAAGTCTAAACAAATACAAAACAATTTAGGGGCAACGGTGGATTTCGTCAAATTTAAGCGGGTTATAATAACTTAAAATTAAGGGTGATAATTAGATGAATTGGGTTAAATTTAAATAAATTATATTGGGTCAAGATATTAAAAACTCAATTCAAAATTGCTGGGGTCAAAATGGGTTGTAGAATAGATTAACACTCAATCAAATTCAATTTTTACTTATTTTATTTATTCTTTTTTAATATTTTAATATTTAATTAAATTATATTTTTTTGTTATAGCTATATAAAACATATCAAATTGAACAGAAAATGTGTTGAAGATATTTTAACAAGATCTCTTTCGAATTAATTCGGATTGCATATCAACTCAATTTTAAATGGGTTGGGTTGAGATAGGTTGAGCTAATAATTGGAACCTCGGCTTAGGCTTAATTTTTCACACCTAGTTAAAATTCAACGACACAAATGTGTTTAGGTTAAAATGGATTGAATCAAAACGGATTGAATAAGGTTTATAGAACAAGTCAAGATTCAACCGGACCCAACTTTTACTAAGTTTTATTTGCATTATTTTTTTTAATATTTTAGTACTTAATTAAATTATATATATTTTTTATTTTGGCTATATAAAACATATCAAATTTTTTTAAAAAAGTATTTTAAAAATATTTTGACAAAATCTCTCTCAAGTCGATTTGGGTTGAATATCAACTCAATTTTTTTAAACGGGTTGAAATGAGTTGGGTTGAGCTAATAAATGAGTCGGTTATTAACCTGTCCAAACTTCAACGAGTTGGATGGGTTGAACGGGTTAGGTTTAATTTTGTCATCCCTACAAAATATAAATATAATAAGTAATACATAGGTTGTGTTTTATATGATGGAAAATATTTTTCATGAAAAATGTTTTGTTGGACAAATAAATTACTGAAAAATAATTTAAAGATATGACGAAACTTGATCTTATCGAGGACATGACCTTAGATAGAAAGGAGTGGAGGTCGCGAATTAGAATAGCAGGCTAATTGTTTGGTAGGGTTAGGTGGATATCTGACCTTGGGGTATAGTAGGATAGCAAGAATAGTCGTGTTTATATCATATTTGTCACTATTTGTCGTTATGTGTTAATTTTATCATATTTACATATTGTTACGTGTTTTTTATTTTTAGTCACCCTTCCTCACTTTCTTTCTTGTTGGCATATCTAATTTATTCTGCTTATGGATTTTTGAGACGAGGGTTGTCAGGAAACAACCTCTCTACTTCTATGAGGTAGTAATAAGATCTGCTATATTCTATCATTCCAAACTCGACTTATGGGATTCTACTGGATATGTTGTTGTTGTTGTTTGTTTGGTTAGTGAAAAAGATATTCTAAAAAAATGTTTTTTAATTTTTGTTAGAGAGTAAAAATTATATTTTAAGAAAATGCTTGCTAATACAAAAATATTTTATAATTTGAAATATTTTTTAAAATAAATATTTTAAATCTTTTGGAGGGGGTTGAGTGGGAGGATAGGGAGCCTGGGGCTGGTGGAGTGGTAAGGGGCAGGGTGGAGTAAAAATATTGAAAACTTGAAACTTCCAAAAATATTTCTTTTGTACATTTGGGAGGAGAGGAGGGAGGGGTGGGTGGGATGAAGTAAAAAATTAGATAAAAATAAATTTTGTTGGAAGATGGAGAGCCTGTTTGAACAACTAAAAAAACAAAATAAGGATGATGATGCTAGCAATTGAAGTAGTTCAATTATTGCTTCTTATATATTAAGAGAATTTGTGGTTTTGTGGTTTAGCATGTGCAAAATTTTCCTTTTTGTTAATCATACTTGAGTTAACTGAAAAAAAAAAAGTAAAAAAGAAGTTTGGCAGATTTAACCAAATTTATGCTAATTAAAATTGCAAAGATCTTAACTACATGTGGGGATGATAATGAGGTGGAGTGATTACGGTGCGAAGCGATTATTACATTTGCAAGGCAACACAGGTTAATATTTTTGTGAAGCAAAGTGGGACAGGACTAGTACAAATACTTTTTATAAAAAGAATATGTGAGACGGATGCGGACTAAAGTTATTTTTCTTTAACTTCAATACAATTTACAATATCATACTGGGAAATGGTTTTATTATGCTTCAGCTCTATGCAGTGAAGTACTTGCATGAATATTGCATCACATTTAATATTTGATATTTGGAAAAAAAAAAGTTTACCAATCTCATAATCTGGTTTCATGTTTAGAAGTTTTGCACAGCAGGGTGGGGTGGGACGGGTCTATGAGGGGCAGAGCGAGGCGGGTCAAAAATGAAAAAAATCATTATGCGAGTAGAACGGGATGATTTAAAAAATTTGTTTGTTGAGCCTAATCCGTCTCATTACCATTCCTAACTACATGGACAACTATAATAAAATACAGTACAAAAGAATTAACAGGAGACTGGTTTATTAGAGTGTTAATAGGGATTATGCTTCTTAAATATAACTTATATGTCGAGTTATGAGACTAATTTTTCTGTAAAATTATGTGATAATCCATATAAAATGTGGCCCATAAATCTTAAGTAGGTATTTGTACTTGTTTTCCTTTCCAAAAATAGAGAAATCATAGTAATTTTTGTTGCACGCATATTAAATATCATTCATTGTATAATAATTGTATTGCTCGTTTATCAAAATATATACATTTTAATTCAGCTTTCGACTACAACTACTAAGATCCCGATCTGAAGAAATTTGTTCAAACTAACAGGACAATTCGCCGGCAGCCAGTCACCACCGTTGCGCCGCCTTGAACGTAGACATCGCTGACGGATTGCATCTACCACATTTCTGGCAAACGGAGATTTTTGAAGCCTCTAGACAATTAGAGCTCGCACCAGCTTCTGTTCAATTTCCAGTCTCCGTGACCGATCGTGAGTGATCCGAATTTTCCGGTTCAATCATATTTCCTTACATGTATACTTGACAATGCACATCATTATTCTTCTGAATGCACAATTAATTCTTCTGAATCGACAATGCACGATTCTCACCTTGCACTGGATCACATTTTCATTTCGTGAAGTGCGGATCCATGCTTATTTTTCACTAGCGAAGTGCCAATCCTAATTCACTGGTAGTGCAAATGTTAGGCTCCCTATGGACCTTTTAGGCCTTTTTATTTTGCTTATATGGCTGTCGCGATTGTAGGTTTGAGGCGAATGTGAAAGGAATCATGGTTAACATGGTTATAGTTTTCTGAAAGCAATGCAGCTGAGCCATAAGCTCCTTTGAGTGCGTTTGGTTTTCGGTATTTAGATTCCTGATGGACTCTTTGGTGTAAAAACCAGCCTTAAACAGTTTCTGGTATCATTCAACAAAGTGAATGGACAACTAAAGTTATGGGAAGAAAGAAGTTGACTAATGATTCTTTGTTCTGAATTTGCTTAAATCAATATGCATAATCTCATATCGAAATCTTGAGAGGAACAAATATTTACAATTAAAATTTTAAAACTTAGCCTGCTGTTTTTTGTTTATAGTTCTCAGCACGAATAGACTTTTTGGGTTAAGCTTAGAATTGATTGATGACTAGATTTGCATTTCAACTGTGTCATATGATGACACCTATTTGCCCATTTGATTTTTATTGTGGTTCTTCTCAAGGCTGATTATATCTTCTTCTTTTTTTTCTGTTCGATGGCAGAATGGAGTCTGAATCCACTAGTTCATCTCCACAACTCCCCGCTAAACCTTCTGATGCTGAAGCTCCCAAGCCAATTCCTTCCCAGGAAGATAATTCTGCTCAGAACACATCCAAGTCACCTGCATCAGCCATATCATCTTGGGCGAAAACATTAAACTTTCCACAGCCTGTAGCACCTGGGCAGCAGGGATCAACAGTTGGAGATGCTGGGACATCTTCCTTCTCACGTTTTGCTAGTGGACTTGCTTTGCCATTCACTTCAAAAGCTTCTGCAGCAAATGATCACGCTGGAGGCAACCCAACAACCACACAATCAAATGTATTTGAATCAATCACCAAGGGTTTAATTGACACATCTCTGAATGCTGTGAAGGCTGTACAAGTTAAGGCACGGCATGCCGTATCTCAAAACAAGCGAAGATACCAGGTAGATCAGAATGTCACTACTTATTCCAAGTCAATACCATTTAGTTTGCAACTCTATGCATTACCCTTAGTTTTTCTTACTCATATAAGATACGAAGTCAATAGCATTTACTTAGCAACTCTAGACATTACCCCAAATCTCTCCATGATCATATTGATAAAAGCTGAAGAAATCCTTTTTCTTTGTTCATTCCTTGAAACTTTAGAGTGACGCTTAAATTACTTTACCTGCCAAAAGGAGCAACAAGCTGTGTGGAAACAGTTTGTGCCTGCTTCTTGTGTGTGGCGCAATGTTTCCAAATGTGTCCTCTGAATTTACTAAATAAGATTTGAAATTTTTTACTTTTGCCTAGATTTGTTTTTTTGTAATAGTGGACATCCTTTGTTGACTCTTACGTAGATACACCGAAGTTTTACTGACAAATGAAGATTAAAAGTTCAACATGGTTCTGACACTGTTTTCACTTGGACAACATTATTCGCTTACTTTGTCTTATACAGGGAGCTAAGCTTTCTTGATGTTGCATATTCATACATCATACAGACGCAAAAAGTAACTTTATCTGATTAGAAAAGCACGAGTTTCTCCTCAAATTCATAATTCAAGTCCCTAAATGCACCTCCCTGTTTCTGACATGGTCCTTTCCTCTTTTTGGTATCCCAAAATGATGTTGACTTCTTAAAATGAATGTACAATTTTTTAATCCCAAAAAGTACACTCAACCTGAATAACAAGCTAAATTGAGTATTATGTGTCGCGATCCCATATATTCTTCAGTGAAGCTGACATGACAGCCTTAACCTCAGAGCTCATAAGGCTTTCCTTCCACTTTGATGTCGATATGCTCAGTCCGTAGACAAAGTATGATTTATCTTTTCTTTGATCTTAGCTGATTATTGTTGTAAACTGGTCAATTAAAACAGGAGGATGGATTTGATTTGGATATGACTTACATAACAGAGAATATCATAGCTATGGGTTTCCCTGCAGGTGACATGAGCTCTGGTTTCTTTGGATATGTTGAGGTAAACATCGCCCATATTTACTTTTTGGATATTTTCCATTTATTCCAGACCTACGTCTCTAACGTATTAGATGGATGATACAGGGGTTCTATCGAAATCACATGGAGGAAGTGATCAAATTTTTTGAGACTCATCATAAGGTACTTCAGTAAACTCAATCGCTTTTTGTCCTCAGTAACTCTATTGAAGTGCATCTTATACTTTTTACAAGAATAGTGCTTCTTGAAATACCATAGCTATGGTTTTTCAGGGTAGTGAATGTTCCAAGGTTGCTGTAAAAGTGGCTGCTCATCATGATGTTTTTTTGGATCTTCGGTTGTCAAACTTCTGTTAGAACAATTTCTGGTAGAATTTTAGGGATGTAAGATTCAGAATTTTGCTTTCTTAAGTTGTATTCGCATTTTGTATAGTAGTATATAAGGGAGAATTTCTAAGAAGAGAACTGCAGTAGCATTTGAGTGTGTTGATACCAATGTGTCCCAAAGACTAAAACATCTCTGTTTTTTCTCTTGTGGCTGAAAAATAATATGTACGTATTCTTTCTCTAGAGGAAAATGTGAGAGGGAGAGAGAAATGCTCTTTTTTTCGTCCTCTGGGTTTAAGCAAGACTCGGAGGGGCGCAGAGGGCTTTCTGGTTCAATTGTATGTTTTCATTGATTTATTTCTTACTGCAACTGCTCTCTTGCAATGCAGGGAAAATACAAAGTTTACAATCTTTGTTCAGAGAGATTGTACGATGCTTCACTATTTGGAGGAAAGGTGAAGATTTCTTCCTATAGATTTAATTTTGATTCCGTCAAGTTTTGAGGTTTTGCAGATAACTAGCTACATGTTTGCTATTTTATCAAAGAGACTGTACTATGTGCTCATTGAAAAAGTCATTCTTAGGATTATCCTGTCAAGAAAAAGAGGAATTTTTTGCTGATTAAATCTAACTTGTTAGTTTTATAATCATGTACTCAAGGTTTTTTGGGTACTGCTCTCACCTATTATGAAAAGCTCCTTCACTTTTATGGGTCCAAATGCTGGCTAATAAAAAACAAGTAGGAAGCATAATTCCAAAACAATCTCAACCTGACTAATAAGCTACTGGACTGCTACAATGCCACCTGTAGAGAATTTGTTTGATCCGATCCAAATGTCCAGTTCATGCTTCTAAATCAGTTGGGACTCCTGGAGTGGATCCCCAGTACCCACATGCTTCTGATGTACATTCTAGTTAACTCAGAAACATAAAATAGATGATAGTGGAACATCTCCGTTGTTGATATTATACTATTACCTAAGACTTTACTCTGTACTAGTTCACTTGTGGGTTAGAGCCACAAAGTGGGAAAAAAATTGTTTCTGGAAGGATTTTGGTGAGTAGCTGTTCATTTTATAATTCTGTTTGAAGAATTTTTGCAGGTGTAAAAGTCTAGAATTTTTTGCAGTTGCATATTTTTACATCTTCAATTAGATGATTTCTGTTGAATATGAACAGGTTGCATCTTTCCCTTTTGATGACCACAACTGCCCGCCAATTCATCTTATTAAACTGTTTTGCCTAAGTGCATATTCATGGTTGAAGGAGGACATTCTAAATGTGGTGGTTGTACACTGTAAAGCTGGAATGGCGAGGACAGGACTTATGATTTGTAGCCTCCTTTTGTTCTTGAAGGTGAAACCTACTACATGAAAAATACTAGCTTGTGATCTGAAATTTTTGCATGGTTTCTCTCATTCACACTTTTTGTTTTACCCTTTTTTGGCTATTCAGTTTTTCCCAACAGCTGAGGAATGCATAAACTATTATAACCAAAAAAGATGCATAGATGGGAAGGCTCTTGTTCTTCCAAGTCAGATTGTTAGTCAACAACACCTCCAATGATACATATTGCTATACAGTGATTTATTTCATTTGATCTAGCTAATGACTTTTCTGCTTTTCCTAGAGGTATGTAAAATATTTCGAGCGCATCTTGACTCAATTTGGCGGTGAAGCTCCGCCTGGACGTAGGTACATTTCTTGTTAACTATAGTTAATTATTGATCTAATCTTCAAGAAGTAATTAACTAGTTCATGCTGCAGGTGCATGCTGAGAGGATTTCGATTCCACAAGTGTTCATCCTGGATAAGGCCTTCAATTACTATATCTAGTCACAGTGGTAGGTTTTTGGGCACACTATTGGCAAAATAATTTCCATCTATAATCCTATTATAAATATTGGATTGATTAGACATATCTCCTCTTTATCAACATTGGATAATATTCCTGGGACACAAAAGATATGATAAAGACTAGTTATCAGATAGTTATAGTAATATGTAATTTGATATCTCACACGAGCCTGGACCGGAGAAAATGAGCACTCAAATTCCATGCAAAACAGATTCAGAATTTTGGAGGATCAGTTGATTGTAGAAGAGCTGAGCATTCGTGTGAACTGGTCGTTAGGAGTGCTATGGCCTTATTAGTTGGAAGTACTTACCTTCAGAAAATCAAGTGGCCTCTTCACATTCTTCTAGTCCAAATGCTGGGACATTCAATGCTACACATTGTATCTGTTGAGATGCATCGTGAAGAAAACCTCATATTAGTGATTTCCTTTGAGTTTGAATATTTTTAGTGTTGCTTCTACCAAGTAGGGTGCATTTTATCCCGTCAGTTTGCAAGGATAACTCAATCCAGCACAATTTTTATGTTGTACTTTCTACAGGCATCCTATTCTCAACAAAAAAGCATCCAAAGACTAAGGACCTTATGGTAAGTTAGTGCAGTCTCTTTGTATGGAGCTTTGCTTAAATGTTTCCCTCACTTACACTTGTTTTAAAAGCCATATTCAGTTTCAAAGTTTTTGTCCGTAAGTGATATATCATTCTTAATTGTTGTGCCATTGTTATTGCAGCCTGAAGATTTTTGGATGCGAACACAAAGAAAAGGAATTATGGTTTTTGCTTTACCAGGTGAACCTGGTCTAACTGAGTTGGCAGGCGATTTCAAGATCTATTTTCATGATCACCAAGGAGATTTCTATTGGTTTGCAATTGATTCCTTTTCTTTTTAGCATTTCATATATGTGTACTTGCCATACGGATCTATTTATCGTAATTTAAAGTAGGGAGAACCACAAAAGAGTAGGAAGGGGTGGGGGATAGAGAAACCTCTTAGACTAATCATTAATGAATCATTATGTTCTAGTGCTACCCATAGCAACTCCTTGTGAGAAGAGGACTGCATGAGAAAACGTTAGCTGAATAGTTTTTTGGCACATAAGAATTTCATCCCTTTTTCCATTACAGCTGGTTAAACACTTCAATGATGGAAAACAGACTGATTTTAGATGTCACAGAATTGGATGGCTTTGATAAGGTAATTGATTTGCTTCTCATATGTAAACTTTGTAATTTATGAGTCTGGACCAATATCCCTTCATTTGTTCCCGTGGATATAGAGTTTTAATTTCATCTAGTTTCTAATTGAATTTCTCTCTTCTTTCACATCTATAAACATCTTTTAGAGGAAACTACCATCTCCAGGATTCAAAGTTGAGATTGTGATGGTGGATTATGATGGAAGTGCTCCAGTAAAATCCAAGGGTGCTGGTGCTTCCAAAGGAAAGGACCCAAGACAAGGAAACATTTCTTCATCCACTGAAGGAATCAAAGCTAATTTGGACAAGAACAAGGTGTCCGGGGACCAAAATCGTGGTGATGATGTTTTTTCAGATAGTGAAGGGGAGGAAGGTACATCTTCAAGTACAAAAAGTCGGACTAGAGATTCACAACCTCCTGCTGCTGCCGGAGTTGACTCTGGTGGTTCCCAAAAGGAACAAATTGCCAATCTAGCTCATAATGCCGAACAACTGTCTCTTAGAAACAGCGATCCTAAAAATGGTGCAAGCGAGATCAAGAGTGAAACAGTTGAGAGAGCTGCTCTTCCCAATCTCGGCTCAAGTGATATTAAAGCCATAGCAGCAGATGCATCTGTGTTTAGTTTTGGAGATGATGAAGATTATGAAAGTGAATAAACCACAAAATGTATTTGATTCTTGTTTCAAAATTCCTCTCTAGGTCCCAATATCTTTTCTCACAAGAATAGTAGTAGTTATTTGTTCGAGTCAGGAGAATTCTTCACCTCTTTAGTTTTCTTATTGTCCTCCATTTCCTTGGCTCAGCTTAGGTTCTTTACATTGCTTTAGATGTTCAGAATAATCATGAGGTGCTATCTTAAGAATACACAATCCATGTACCAAGAGATTTTGTACTAATCAAACAACGTGTATGACATGACGTTGAGTTCTTCAAATGCTTAATTTGTCTATTGCTAATTCTATCACTTCGAAATGCAGAACCTCTCTCTTTGCCCTTTTCAATCAAAGCCGCCAGAGGCGAATAAGTTAAAATAAAGAAGGTTCAAATTAATTACTTGGAAGTTTCTATTTGCACTTATATCCAAAACACATGAAAGTTTCTATTTGCGTTAATAGTACATTATTAGAAATTTCCTTTGACACTGTTAAATATATAGGTAGAAGGCCATAAAAGAAAAAGAGGTACACAATACTCAGCCAGTACAGACGAATTATTTAGAGCGTTTCTTTATCGAGCTAGTGATTCAAACTTGATCATCCATTTAATACAGAATGTTTGTTGCAGTCAACAAACTTAAATTTGCTTATTTGTCCTTTTAGCAATTAAATGCCTTCAGTTTGCAGATAGTTTAAACTATTTTGACTGCTCATCCTTCTGTTGAAACAGCCTTTTCATTACCTTATTTGCTTAATCAAAACTTAGACACATAAAAAGATTACCTTTTCTGTTTTTCTTTTTTTACCTCTATTGCAATTTCAACCCTTTCCAGAGTCTTTTAGTCTCCTAGATAGGAATGTAATAATTAACACAGGATAACCATAGGGCTAGTGAAATGGTTAAACAAAATGACCCATGAATTGAATAATCAACTTTAAAAATGAATCAAGCTGGTACTTGGGTGCCTGGTAGATAAGAATCAAGCTGCTTTTGTGAAAGAGAGATCCTTAGTCCATAACATTTTGATATGTCATGATCTCCTAAGGCATTACAATAGAAAGACATCTCCAATATGTATGATGAAAATTGATCTCCGAAAAGCTTATGACATGGTAAGTTGGGAGTTCATAGAGGAGGCACTAGATGGATATGGTTTTCCAGCATACTTTGTTAAGTTGATAAGTATATGTGTGACATCAACGAAATTTTCTATTAAAGTAAATGGAGAGGGACACATATATTTTGAGGGTAAAAGAGGGTTGCGGCAAGGAGATCCCATGTCACCATTGCTATTTGTTTTGGTTATGG
Organism: Solanum clarkiae; assembly: GCA_011800125.2. Classification (NCBI taxonomy): domain Eukaryota; kingdom Viridiplantae; phylum Streptophyta; class Magnoliopsida; order Solanales; family Solanaceae; genus Solanum; species Solanum clarkiae. The sequence goes on along the minus strand of JAABOM020000049.1, from coordinate 27,710,876 downwards.
AATACTTGTCTAGAGCTCTGAAGAAGATGGCAGACTTACCAGATTTTAAATTTCATCCAATGTGCAAAGATACTAAGCTGACTCACTTGATATTTGCTGATGACTTGATGTTATTTTGCAAGAGTGATATTAACTCAGTATCAAGAATGATGGAGACATTACAACACTTCAGAAAAGTTACAGGATTGGTGGCTAACATGGACAAATCGAAATTTTTTTTTTTGCAAGGGTGGGTGATCAGGTCCAAGAGCACTTGTTGAAGTTGACAGGCTTCTCAATTGGTACTCTACCCATCAGATACCTCGGACTGCCTCTATCATCAAAGAAATGGTGCAAAATGGAATGTCAAATGCTGATTGATAAAATTATCTAGAGGATCACTACTTTATACTCCAAGATATCTTATGCAGGGAGATTGCAAGTGATAAATGTTGTTCCTTTTTCTATTTATAATTTTTGGGGGACTGTAATCATATTGCCACAAAGCATATTGAAGGAGGTTGATAAGAAGTGTAGGGAATACTTATGGGGCAGAAAAGATTAATAGCATGGGAAAAAATATGTACACCAAAAAAGAATGGAGGTCTTAATGTCAAGAGCTGTAAACATAGAATATAGTAGCTGTAGGGAAGTTAGTATGGCAACTTGCTTGTAAAGAGGTACACTATAGATAAATGGGTGCATGGTCTGTATATGAAAGATAGAGAAGATATATGGAATCACATCCCTCCAGCTGATTGTGGCTGGTACCGGAGGAAATTGAATTCGATCAAACAAAGCATGATTAATTGGTATCGAGATGGGTTGTATTGTTTAACTGAGAATGGCACATATTTAGTAAGTCGAAGTTATATCAACCTGATGGGGGACTTGGACAGAGTAAAAGAAGTTGATCTGGTATGAAACTCCATGTACTACCTAGATACAAATTCATTCTTTGGTTGGCCAACCAAGATAGACTGTTAACAAAAGAGAGAATGGGAAAAATGAAAATCCAAGTGGATGATAAAACATGTTGGCTATGCAATGACAACAAAGAGGAATCCCAATTACACCTATTCTTTGAATGTAAGTGGACAAAGAAAGTAGAAGAAGAGTTGGAAAGATGGTCAGAATGCAGAGCTCCAGGAAATCAGGTGCTGTCACATTTAAAATGGATAAGGGAGAGACACTGGAGAAGCTTCAGGAAAGAATTGACAGCAACAATTATGGGGCAAGGATCTACCACATTTGGAAGGCAAGACTGTAGACAATTCAGAAGAAAAACTGTAAATATAGAGTATGTCATTACACAGATTAAGAAGGAAATTATAGAGAGGATTCAACTCATCAAAAGCTCTAGGAAAGCAAGGAAATATAGTAGTTTAATTCACAAAATTTGTAACTAGTTGTTGTTCTTTGAGGCTCAGGGATAACTAACACTTTGGTTAGGAGTCCTAAGAGTGCTCTTTTTGTGTAAATATTGTTTGTCTGATAATCGTTTACAGTTTGCAAAAAAAAAAATACTTTAAAAATGAATCATATTTGGACATTATCCATATTTTCATGAATTCTTATTTTCTGAAAGTTTAAATTTATTTCGACTTTTAACTTGTGTACTCACCTGGTTATTTATGAAGTAAGTCAATAATAATTCATAGTAGGTTAACCTACTTCTTATTCATATTAAATTAAATATAAACAAATTCAATACGGTTTATTCAAGAGGAGGTTTCACGATATATGTTATTTGTGGATAACATAGTACTGACTGGTAAGATTCGAACTAAAGTTAATGATAGATTGGAAGTTTGAAGACATACTTTGGAATCCAAAAGGTTCAAATTCAACAAGACTGAAGCAGAATACTTGGAGTGCAAATTCAGAGTTGTGAAGGATGAAGCAGACATTGACATGCAGCTTGCACTCAATCTATTCCCAAGAGAAAATTTTAAATATCTTGGGTCCATCATCTAAAGTAGTGGCGATATCGACAATGATGTTACCATAGTATTAGGGCAGCATGGACGAAATAGAGACTTGTTTCTGGAGTATTTGTGTGATAAGAAGATACCACCTAAACTTAAAGGTCGCGGAGATGAGGATGTTGAGATGGATGTGTGGATATACCGGGGGAGAGGGGGGGGAGGGATAACATTAAGAATGAGATCATTTGGGAGGAAGTTAGGGGTGACCTTTGTGGTAGACAAAATTGGAGAAGCGAGACTGCGATGGTTTGGGCATGTGCAAAGAAGAGGTGGTGATGGTCCAGTTAGGAGATGCAAAAGGACGGATTTAAGGGTTACGCAAAGGGATAGAGGTGGATCAAAAAAGTATTATAAGGAGGTGATTAGACAGGATATGGCACAACTTCGTATTAACGAGGACATGACCTAAGATAGAACAGAGTGGAGGTCACATATCAGGGTAGAAGGTTAGACGCTAGTAGGGGTAGGATGATGTTTGGCCTTGTGATATACTCCCTCTGTCTCATATTAATTGAATTTGTGAGGTAATGCGCACATATTAAGAAAAACATTCAAAGACAAACTTTACACTATTTTTTCCACTATTGTCCTTTGTAAAATCATAAATATATAGTGTGATTTATTCATAGAAAATGTAAAAGTTCAATAAATGAAAGGGCAAATATGGAAAAAATTTCAAACATTCATCTTGAACTTTGAAAAATTCAACTAT
>JAABOM020000049.1:27669832-27686510 GCA_011800125.2 Solanum clarkiae | reverse complement strand
AAAAATGAATTTTATAGAAATATAAACAACCCTTTATGGAAAATATAGACTCATAAAGATAATTAAATATGAATCATCAATGACTTTGTAAAGAGTGTAGTTTAATTTTTTTTTAAAAAAGTTTAATTTTATTAAAGAGAAGGGTAATATTGGAACATATTTCAAACACCTATTTTGAAATTTGAACACTAAAAAACTCTAAATATTCAATTATATTGAGACGGAGGGAATATCTTAACAATCATATTAATTTATTACAATTAAGCAATTAATTATGACAATGATCATTATGTATGCTGAAGGTATATATTAGTATATATTTATTGAACTCGTGTAAGTGATTATTGATTAAGACAGTTTCTTTTTATATAATAAAACAAAACTTAATAATAAATAAATAAATTATGCAGCTCAAATATAGTTTTGTGTATATAATATAACAACAACATACCCCACTGCCTCAAAAGGCTCCCGCTCGGGGTGGGGGGTCGAATGTACGCAGCCTAACCCCTATGTTTAAAAACATAAAGCGCCTGTTTCCAGAAAGAAAATTGGTTAACACCACTGCGAGTTTACTCATTCCATAAGAGCACATAAATAAATATTACTCATATCGTTTTAATTAACTAATTTAATTTTAAGTTATTATAAAATTTAAGAAAATAAATAAAATTTTTAAATTTATTTTATAGTAAATTAAAGCAATCTACTATTTTAATCTAGTCCTCTAAAATATATTAAGTAAAAAATTGAATTACAAAATAAATTTGACCAAAAACAAGGTAAATTTTGTTTTTAAACTAAAAAAGAAAAAATAGAGATTTGACCGGATGTCGCCATTTGGCTTGCGCGGCAAATACTCCCACCCAAAAGGGCTTTGAAAAATAATCACGTTAAAGAATAGAGATTTTTTTTTATATATATATATATATATATACACGATTCTGAAAAAGACGTACAGATTTTTATGGAAAAAAAGAAAAGAAAAAGAAAACAGGACAGGCGTGAAAGCTCTCTCATATAAAATCCCTCTTCTGCTTATTTATTTGGTTGCCCTCTGCTACTCTCTTCTCCTTTTGGCTCTTCCCATTCTCCCTCTCTTTGTTTTTTTTTTCCTTCTGTCCTTCAGAGAGAGAAAGAAACCATAAAGCCAAGCAGCAGATATGTTACTGGGTCCAAGATTGAGGTTTGGCTTACCTTAAAGATAATGAGTAGAGCCTTCATTGTCTTCTTCCCCTTAGAAGAAGAAGAAGATGGTTTTCCCTTTAGATTCCCAGCTCCAAAATCCAATTTCTGCTCTTCTTGATGGGCTTTACTGTGAGGAAGATCGATTCTTGGATGATGATTTAGGGGAATGGTCTAGTTTAGATGTGGGAAAGGTTAAAAAGACTCTACCTTTGTTAGAATGTGACACCTTGTGGGAAGAGGATGAGCTTGCTACACTTTTGTGTAAAGAAAAAGAGTCTCATTTGGGTTTTGAATCTTTAATCTCAGATGGGTTTTTAATGGGGGCTAGAAAAGAGGCTTTAGATTGGATGATGATGGTCATTGGTTACTATGGTTTCTCTGCTACTACTGCTGTTTTAGCTGTGAACTATTTTGATAGGTTTGTATCTGGATTCTGCTTTCAGAAAGATAAGCCTTGGATGAGTCAGCTTGCTGCTGTTGCTTGTCTTTCCATTGCTGCTAAAGTGGAGGAGACCCAAGTCCCCCTTCTGTTAGACCTTCAAGTATGTTGCTATTTCATTGCTTCAAATGTGCAATGCTGGTGTTTGTATAAATGTCTGAATGTCAGTTTATGTATAAATACTGGTTCTGATTTGTTGTTTAGGTTGTTGATTCAAGATTTGTGTTTGAGGCAAAGACTATACAGAGAATGGAACTCTTGGTGCTATCCACTCTTAAGTGGAAAATGAATCTGGTGACACCACTATCTTTCATTGATCATATTATGAGGAGATTTGGATTCATGACCAACCTGCATTTGGATTTTCTTAAAATGTGTGAACGCCTCATTCTTGATATTGTCACTGGTGAGAAATCTACCTGCTTTATAGAAATTTTGTTGTACAATTAATACACAAGTGGTTGATCATCAAACTCCTCGAATTGAATGCAGATTGTAGGCTCTTGCATTATCCCGCATCTGTTATTGCAACTGCAGCAATGTTTTCCGTGATCAATGAGATTGAGCCTTGCAATGCTATGGAATACCAGAATCAGCTCATGAGTGTTCTTAAAGTCAGAAAGGTCTGTTATCTTTCACATTTGAATTTTAACATCTAAATTTGATTAGCATTGAGTCCATTGTAACATTGAAGTTGCTGATCAATAAACAGGACAGCCTTGAGGAATGCCATGATCTTATTCTTGAGCTAATGGGCAATTCCAGTTACAAGCTCTGCCAAAGCCTCAAGCGCAAACATCAATCGGTACCTGGCAGTCCAAGTGGCGTCATTGATGCATATTTTAGTAGCGACAGCTCGAATGAGTCATGGTCAGTAGCATCTTCGATTTCATCCTCACCCGAACCTCTGTATAAGAGAAACAAAACTGAAGATCAGCGAATGACATTAGCTCCACTGGGTAGTAATCTTCACTGATCGATATCTTGTTCTCTAGATTATTTAGTATTTGGGCAATGGTTACTCTATGATCTCTCTTTTTTGGTATGTTCTCTTAAAATGCAATCGCACAATGCTCTGATGGTCCATTTAAGTTTTACTGGACTTAATTCGTCGGATGGTCTAGACAATGTGAACATCAACTCCACCCCCTCCTTCATAGGAAATGGGATTGGTGGAGTTTTCCCTTGAGTTGAATCAATGCTGCTGAATTATGTTGAATACAATCATTATCATCGATTAATTATGTTGCCTTGTGTGTCAAAAGATGAATGTTGTGAAAGCCTTAACTTGATCTGATTCTTGAATGTGGGATCATAGATAGAGATGGATGCTCCCATGTTTATCTGTTTTTCAAGAAATGGATTATATGTATTGAGAAAGATTTTCAAAGTAGGACAGGTTGGCAGTGGACTATGTGCTACTGAAGTAGAATGTGGAGATATGTCTCGAGAGCAGGAATGGATTGTCGGCCAATGGGATTTCAGTAGTTGTTACATATACTTTTCTCCCAAACTTGGACCTTATGTTGAAATTCAAAGAAACATTCACACACTTTTCTTTAATAATTAGCTAATCCAAAAGTACTAGTAGGTGATGCACCATTGAATTTACTGTCCCTAATTCATACTTGGCCCTGATTCTATAGACAAGAAATGATAGAACTCTCTACTTACTTTGTGTGTCTTGTCTATATGACAAACAATATAGGTAGGAGAAAGCGAAATTACTTGACGCTGTATGCATCACATCTCAGATCTGATGAAATAGGATGAATTGAGACGACATTTTGTAAATACATAAATATCTTAAATATATTAATCATTTCTTTGTTTTCCGATCGCCTGGGAGGGACAAAAGAATGATCTTTGTCGTTTCTTAAATAATTTTTGATCTTTGGTGGACCTTTCAGTAGGATTTGAACCCAGATGAAGTTCTGACCATCTATCGGAGAAAAAGAACGAATCGATCTTGTAGAATTCCCAAGAATTTCTTAGATTTCTTTCGAAAATAGATGATTAATCATCTGCTTCTCACGTTTCGTGAATAGTCGGGACATTGAGGAATACCCAGAGAGACATTTCGGGAATCGACCTGATTCTATCTCTTTTCATTTCGTTTGAAGAAAGGAAGGATCTCAAAGAAAATCTTTAGTTTCTTTTCGTTGTTAATCTCTCTTTGATTAATCAATATGTAATATTCCAAATCCTCATTACTAATGGAATCCAAATGATCTCTGTATTGACTAAAAGATCCTTTCAGTTGGCTAAAATCCATTACTTGAACGAAATTAGTTTGATATGCATCACGATGACATTATCGTGTTATTTCAAAGTCAATTATGAGTAATCTTCTGTAGTAAGTGTGATTTGTAGTGTCAAGAGATGATTAAGACTATCTAATAGATTGATTACATGTGGAGGTACAACAATGGAAGTGGAACGTGCAACTTCCTTAAGCAGCAGAACCACCTTAAGTACAATATATTTTCATGGATGTGACCAATCTTAGGGTCTTGAGTGTGTTTGGCTTTTTGAGTTTAAGTTTAGAAAGTTGCTATGTAATGATAGTGTTAGGAGAAGAACAAAATTCAATTTGGGACCACCCAATTATTTTAGAATAACAACATTATAATGTAACGTTAAAAAACTTGTAAGTTTGACCACAACTCTAGGAGTAAACCCCGCTGGCAATTAGACAACTCCTAGATGCTAGAGTTTCTTTTCTTTTTCATCTTTCCTTTCTTTTTGTCTCTGTTCTACTCTGCAATATTTACTAGAGTATTGTGCATAATTCTTTCACCCTTGAAAAATGAAAATAAAAACAAGTTTGGATTTCGATGCATATGAGTTGAGGATCTTTTGGAAATAGCTTCTTTTATCTCTATGAGATAGTGATAAAATCTACGTACATTGTACCCTCCCCAAACTCCACTTTCATTGGGTGTATAATTGTTGTTATTGGTGTGAGGCAAAGACAAATATTTTATTGGTGCAATGTGGTACCTACCATACACCATATATTGGGAAAACAGATGAGAATCTTGATACCCCAATAAAGAAGATATTAAAATCACCAACTAATTATTTGTGTTTCTGTATGCAATTCTTGGATATTAAAGGTTAGGCAACTTCTTGACCCTTTATTTTGTAGGCTACTAATATTGAAGATGAGAGGAATTATTATCTTTTTAATCAACTTTTTGTTTTGAATCACTCAAGGTTAACCTTCTATTTAAGACTATATTAGATTATTTTTTTTTAGAAAAAAACATAAGATAATTAAAAATAGATGATGAAAAAGGCAAACTACAGTATTCATCATGTGATCAAACAGGAGGAAATTATAGTTGGGGGACAGCTAAGGTTGAACTTGTTTCTTATATCATTTTTGAAGAAATGATTCAATTTCTTTGTAGTCCTTTGTTCAATTAATTAATGCCCTGATGAAATCGATAGAGGAACCAAACATAAGCAGCTGTCTGTTTTCACATTTGTGTACTACATAAGACCTTGCAGAAAACAAGACCAAAAACAGACAATAGACTTGTTATTTGGTCGTAGATATGACCAGTAAAGACGATTAATTGTGCCGTAGCACAATTAATAATTCCTTGAGGCCCTCCCTACACATGCTCCTCTGCCTCTTCCACAATTTTTCCAGAGTTTGTAAATGTCCAGCACTTATCATTATGTCAAAAGCTATAGTTGATGACAAAGATACAACTTTATTTCTCAACTAAATTCACCATGCAACCAACTAGGCCATCCCAGCCCCCTCATGAGCTTTGCCATAGCCAAGATGTTGACGTTATCCAACAATATGCGGACCATATAATCTACTAATTAGATAAATATACACTAACATCGTAAAAAAGCAAAGTAAAAATAGATAATTGACGAGGTACATAGAGAAAGTGTGCGAGCATTTTTTTAAAGTTCCCTAGCTAATGGTATATGTCCCTAAATCTAGAGTATTACAAACTTATTATTTTGCGTCCAAGCTGCAAGTATGACAGAAGAAGATCAAAAGAATTAGCCTAAATGAAATAGTCGTTAAAATTGGCCGTTACATTCAATTATACTCCCTCTATCTCATATTAACTGAATTTTTAAGATAACACACACATATTAAGAAAAATATTTAAAAACAAAATTTACACTATACTTTCCACTATTGCCCTTTCTGAAATCATAAATATGTAGTGTAATTTATCTCCTAGAAAATATAAAACTTCAATAAATGAAAGGGCAAATATGGAAAAAGTATCAAACATTCTTTTAGAATTTTGAACAATTCAACTATTTTGAACATTGAAAAAAATCTCAAAAATTCAATTAATTTGAGACGGAAGGAGCAGCAGATCAACAAGTGTAATCGCCCCGTTAAAACAAAGGAACTGGCTGGCATTTGGGCCTAGATATAACACGTGTGTTGAAGATATGTTTATTGAAGCTCGACTCTATCTTAGTGCGTCTAAGTGAGATTTTGAGCCCCATTAAGTTTTCATTGAGGAATATTATGACACTGTTGAAAAATAAATGAATAGTAGCTTCCATTAGATTTATGTCTCAGTTTAACATTTATGCATTGCGTTGCATTTAATAAAAATCATTTGTGGTCAATAATTACACCTTATTCTTGTTCCTAAGGTAGTTTACAGTTAGGTTAATAAGACAGCTCACAAAAGAATGAGGAAATAAAAGGTTTAAATAGAACATATTCAGCAGACAACAACAGTAAAAATGGGTAGCTGTATGGGCCTTTTTGGTTAAGGCTGTTTAAGGGTTCAGGTAGGAGTTCTTCAATGGGATAATTATGGTGAAAGGTCATTCGGTCAAAATAATTACTACAAAAATAGTTATTCGTTGTATAGATATGTGTAGTTAGTATATATTTTGTGTATAATCAAGCTATATTCGATTTTTAAATGTATCATAATGTACATTTAGTGTATAGCTCATGTATAAGTGATCTACATTTATACTTTCTATGACTTTGGCAAGCTATGTTGTGTATTCATGTTTATTTTCTATAATTTTGGGCTATTTTAAATTGAAATCTTAAATCAAAATAACATATACGAATTGAGCGGTACAAAATGCTTAAATAAGAATTACTAAACATCAAACAACCATCTCAGATAACTGGATTCTCTTTCAGATGAATCTTAAAAGAAGAAGGAAGACAGTGAATGCCAATAAGTATTTATCATATTGAATTTACCTGATAGTCCAAGTTGAGAATGTCCAGTGACTTTAATTTTTCAACCATATATGGCACATAAATTATGAAATATAATCATACACTGATACAGTTTATGATATTAAATGTTGCACCAGAATACAGGCGTGGCCATAGCTTTTTTTAGAAAACATATTAAAATCAACGCGTTTGAGTTTAAAGAGTAGGATTTTCTTGGGATGGATGTAGCTCTGAATTTATGCCTGTAATTATGATTTTAACCAAGTAAATTCAGATTTATTTTAAAAATGAAAGAGATGAGATGAAAATGCCATTATGTAATGTTCTTGCCTTGGCAGTGATATTATTTGATAACCAATCAAGACCTTCATAAAGCCCCAGCCCAGATGTTGCACAAGCACTCTGGATGTACCTAAAAAGACGAGTAGGAAATAAGTATCTTCTTGCAATTTGAAGAGAAGAAAATTGTGTGCAGTTAATTTTAAAGACAAATTGCATAGCTTTGAGTAGAGCTGTCAATACAGGCTGGTCCATGACATCTGAACTAATTCATACAAAATTTGAAATTTGATGGGTTAGGTCGGGTTGACTCATTTTTTTTATGGGCTAGAAAACAACTAGCCCAGTCCATCAGTACGTAGGCTGCGGGCCTGGTCGGATCAACCCATATATTTACAAGTATATTATTTTTGAAAAAATAACATAACTAGGCAAACATATGATATGCATTTACATTATAGAACTATGGTTTGAAAATATTGCAATTTATAGTTATTGTTGGGTTTTTTTGCTATTTGCTCTCTCCTCTCTTCCTCTCTCTAGCCTCTTTACTCTCTTTCTCTGCAATTTCTTGCCAGATATATAATTACATATGTATATCAGCTGCATATACCCAATTATTTTGACAGATATACGTAGTCTATTCGACATATATACATATGTAATTCGACTCTCTACCCTCTCTCACTTGCCTCTCTCCTCCCTCTCCCAATCTCGCTTGCTATATATACAAATACATATGTATATTAGTTACACGTATACAATTATTTGACAGATATACACATATAATTTGATAAATATACATAAACAATTTGCCTCTCGCCTCCCCTCCAGGTCACATAGCTGAGATTATACAATGTAATTATGTAAAATATAGTTATTTGACCATATAAAGTTTCAAGCTTAGGCTATTTATGAAAATTCTCATTTTTTTTTATAAATTTTTAAATTAAAGTATAAGTTAAAAATATTAAAACAAAAACTTACCGGACAATATTAAATGATTTGATGAAGCGAAAATTCTTTTGCAATATGGATATAATGTAAAGTATGTGATTTACCAGCGTCGTTGTCGGAGTGAATGCAGGCCAAGTTTATCAGTGATCTCTGCAACATTCATAGCATTTGGAAGATCTTGTTTATTCGCGAAAACAAGAACTGTGGCGCCTCGTAATTCTTCCTACGTAACAAAATTCGTACATATTTTCAAGAAAAATAGGAGAATCATACATCAATTTTTTTTTTGAAAATTGTGATCAGTTACTCCCTCCATCTCATACTAATTATCAACAACAATAACTTAGTCAGTAAAATTACACAAGTGGAGTCTAAAGAGAATGAAATATACGTAGACCTTACCATTATCTCATAGAGATAGAGACGTTGTTTCTGGATTATCCTTACATACTAATTATCAATGTTATTATAAAATTTTCCGTCCCAAAAATGCGACAACTAGTATGGGACGTACCTCGTTAAGCATGCGATGGAGCTCATCTCTGGCTTCTGAGATTCGATCACGATCATTACTATCTACGACAAATATTAAACCCTGTGTGTTCTGAAAATAGTGCCTCCATAGAGGCCGGATCTGTACAATTAATTACTAAAACAGTTTAATTAATCTCCATTACCAAATAACTAACTTTCTTTATTTGAGAATTAATATATTAAATACCTTATCTTGTCCACCTACATCCCATACTGTGAAGCTGCAATTCTTGTATTCTACTGTCTCCACGTTAAATCCTGGTTTCAATTAATGTATATATATATATAAAAAATATAAATAATCAAATATTCGAGAAAGATTTTTGTTCGAAAAAATATCAAGTTTGCAATTAATATATAGTATTCGTTGTAATTAAAATAGCAAAATTACCGATGGTAGGTATAGTAGTGATGATTTCCCCGAGTTTTAACTTGTACAAGATGGTTGTTTTGCCAGCTGCATCAAGTCCTACCATCAATATTCTCATTTCTTTCTTCGCAAATAACATTTTTACAAACTTGGATATTGACATACCCATTGTTCTACAATGAACTGAACTTAGTTTAGTTTATGGCACTTCCTTAATAACCTATAGTTTTTGTATACAAATAATAAATACTAGCTTCTTTTTGAATCTTAAGGGGGGGGGGGGGGGGAAAGAAGAGAGAATATGATTCTGATAAGATTTGAGGAGAATAAATTTTATTCTCTTTTCACTTTTTGGCTAAGAAAGCATTTATCTTTTAACCATAATCTCTAGTGATTAGTACGTGTACTTAAAGCAGGTTCCCTTTTGAAACTTGTAAATACAGACAAATCTCGTATTACTTGTATGAGAAGTAAAGAATCGTTCACAATTAGGCTCCATATCCCGTTCGGTTTAATTTTGAAATTTATCGATTTGACTCATTGGTTATCGATTTGTAGATATGCTTAATATATTGGCTTATCAGTTGTCGTCATTGATTCGGTTATCGGTTTAACCATGAAGATTTGACCAAAAAAATCTTTATTGAAAATTACCTTGAAACAAGGTGACAAATCAAATTAACCACACATAAGATGAAAAATTGAAGTTCTACTCAAAAGCAAATACTATCACATTATACAATAACTGAGCCGTAAAAAGTAAAAGTATAAAACTATCAAGGACTTTATATATCGAATAGTATAAATATAATTTGTTATCAGGTTATCGGTTAATTCGTTAATAAAAAACCTAAAATCATTAACAAGCAATAACCCAGTAATAAAAAAAATTTAAATCATTACCGAAATGATTAAACCAATAACTCACTATTGATAAACCAATAACTTTTTCTCGATTCAGGTAATTGATTTCGGTTTGATTTTGAAATAAATCAACTTATCTTTTATACTGGAGTTCTTTACAAAAAGAGTGATAATAATAATATGGGTTAGAAGTTGGAAACACCCGAAAAAAAATATTATGAGAAAAGGAAATAGGACGAGACTATAAAAACTTAGGAATTTAATTTCAATCGGATATGAAGCTATTGTATACTTTCTTGTCTGGTTTACTCTCTTAATTAATTCGACACATAACATAAAAACCAGTAATTATGATTATCAATCTCCAAAAACGAGGGAAATATTTACTACAATATTCATTTTTATGATCATGATATATCATAGGTATATCATGATCAGTATTTTGTTATGACTAACTATGGACACATGGAAGGTATAGGTTGGAAGATGGAGTCATTAGAGGATTGGGGTTTAGAAATAAATAAAAATGGACAAAATTACACAAGAGATGTAGTGTTATTATGGAGTTATTTCCGTGAAATGGCTCGTTTGGCGGACTCAAGGGTGGATGCAACAGAGGCAGCAGCATTAGCTAATACACCGCCGCTGGTGTTTGATTGAATTTGTGTCAGATTATTAACTTCTACAGGCCTTTGTTCCTGTTCTTGTCCTTGTCCCAATGATGCCACGATTTCAACCTTCCTTTCCATTTGGTTTGGTGAGTTGGGATCCTGTTAAATTCAATTATCTTTTAGAATTGGAATTACGTTATGAAAGAAGAGTAATTTGGATCTTCAAATCATACCTTATTGGTTGATGAATTCATGTCGCAGCTCTTCCAGAATTCTTGTTCAGAAATAAAATAGTTAATTTTCCAAATTGTAAATCTGGATTTATTAAGTGAGTGTTTGGTCCTAATTTTAAGGCCGTCTATAGTGCGAACTGGTGGTTACCTAGAGATTGGTCGTTTCAGTTGGCGGAACAGAGTTTTTCTCTTCAATTCTATACTTAATAAAATAATACATCCATAAATTATATTATGTCCTGTTCTTTCCTTAAAAATTTAAAATTCGATGGCAATAATCTTGTGCTCCAAAGGCTTACAACTCTCAGTTGCAAACCAAAAATATATTATGTCATCAACTTCCAACTCTCAATTACCTTGGGGTTCACTATCTTAACTTCATAACATATTTGTATGTTGTAAAGAGATGCATACATAAATAAATCTTTGATACACAATTAAGTGCAAGTATAATTATTTTCTGTTGACCAATCAAGTAAATATTTGTGAAACGAAATGGGACATAATTTGGACCATGAAACTCTTTCCATGTTACCCTGTCAATTGTGCATCAATTATAAGTTCATAGAGTTTGCAAATTGACATGGTGAAGTAAGCTAAAGTCACAGGATAAGAAATGAAAATTGATAGGCAAAAAGATCAGTTAAACCAAATATATCAGGTTTCAAGATATTTTCTAAATCAAAACCAATACAAATACGAACTTTAGTAACCATTAAACCACAGTAATCGTCATAAGCAAAATAATCCAGGACTTGCACTACAATGCAGTGACTAAGAAGCAACAGTACTGTTGCCAATACTTGCTATACAAAGCAATAACATCAGGCAATGTTGTACACAGACAATCAGACAAACAAGATAGGCTCTTATATTCACTACTTCTATACTGATGGAATTCCTTAAACGGTATTGCTTAGAAATAAAAGTACGCTCTGACAACATATAACTAGAGTAACAAAGATGGTAGCAGGAATTATTTCCAACCCAGATAGAACAAGGTACTTATCCAGGAGACAAGCTTGATCAATATGTCACAAGTGATCCACTGCAATGGACATCAGAAGCATCAGACATCCTTTGCCTTGGAGACAATGTGTTGCTGGCAGCAAGGTCAACGTCAACATTGACAATGTTTTTTCTCTTTTGAGTGTCTACCCTCAGCCTTTCTTCTGCCTCTTCAGATGTGCAACTCAATGTCTCTACTTGCTGGTGTTGCTCAGATTGCATGGCTTCAGTATCCACCAGTGATGGATCATCATCCATAGCATACAGAATCCTCTTCACTGCTTCAACCACCTATAAGATAAAACAAGATTGAATATGCTTAGGTTGCTGCTATACAAAAATTGTATTAAATTTTCAGATAAGATAATAGAAAGAGTTGTACTGGTAGGTTTTCAATCTCTGGACATTGGCACAGGATTTCAATGTCCCTCAACTTTGAAAAGTAGAAGTCCCTTTCCTTTTCAAGACTATCCACTGATAACTTCAACTCTGTAATCTGCATTGGATTTAGTAATAAACCTTCAGCGGTTCAAACAAAACCATCTCTAATCATTCAGTATTACCTGTTGTTCATGTGCAGTACGTTCTGTTTCAGAATAGGTTGATGCTCCCCCACTTGAAGAAGGCCTGGAGATCTTACCAGACTGACTTGTGCTGCTTACATGAGGTATATCATTTCTTCTGGTGTTATTGGTGACATGCTTTGAAGCAATTGAGGCATTTCTGGTAGCATTTTGGGAAGGGGCAGATCTTTTGTGCACTTCTTTCGCACCCTTGCACCCTTCCCTTCTTTCAATAGGATTGTAACTGACATTGATATTAAAAAAAAGAAACAACAGCTCTCTATTAGGCAAGTTTCTCATGTCAGTTTTATACTCCTAGTGGAAAACAAAAGTATAACCCTCATTAGGCACATGCTTCATTACAACTTCAAGTCAGTAAAACAATGCATCCTTAATGCAGATTAACTTGCAGAAAAACAATTTCCAAAAGTATAATTGAGCTAATACTCAATATAATGCAGGCAGAACCATTAATATGGAAGGCCATACACTAATTTTACACAAGTAGCATCACAAAGCTACTTTGCAATTAATACGATGAATCGACCAATTGTGAACTATTCCTCAAACCTAAAACTAGTTGCGATTCGATTCTATAATTCCACTATATATGTTCTGCCTTATTTAAGTACATTTCATTCCAAACCCTTTCCCATTTAACACTATACTCAAGTGGTGATGTAACACATGCTGAAGAGAGCACAACCTCTACATTCATTATCATAAAGATCTATTATAACTAAACTAATTTTTTTCGTGGTTGCTAACATACCATAACCTTTCTCTTCTATATGGACTTGGGACTCACCATGCTTTGCAAGCATTGGTAGATATTCCTATTCCTATATATGTCAAGTAAAAATACTTTAGAGTATTTCAGTGACTCCAGCATAAATGTGGTAAAGGGTCTGTGCAGAAATAACAACAAAGAGAAATGAGCAAAAAATTGTAATGAGTAGAATAGAGAAAAAACAGGAAGTTACTTCAGAACTTCTGACCTTATTTTGGCTTCTCTTGAAAGAAAGTCAAGATTGTCTAGAAACAATGATGATGGACGTGGTTGGTGACAGAAGAATAAAGAAAATAATGGCCAGTATAATTTTATGTTACCACTTGTTTTCAAGTTAGAGAAGTTCTTCCGTTTTCTGTTTCATAGTTGGTTTAGAATTCCAGAGTTCATATCTTTATTCTTTTTCAGTTTGCAACTCAGAATAGGAGTATGAACATGATAGAATCGGTGGTGGGCTAAAAGCAAACTATATATGTATGTTCTTTAATTGTAGAATAGGGGTATCAACCCTGACTCATAGTAAATCCTAATACCGTCCAACACAAACTGGTTGAAAGAGTGATAAAATCACTCAGGAGTAACAAAAGATGTAGCCTATATCCATCAATCCAAAAGATTGGGTCAATTTGGACTAAGCTACAACAAATCAAAGCATCACAAAGCTTTATCAAAAAATAAGAGAAAAAAATGAAAACAAGAGTGTAAACATAGCCCTAATGCAGGCAAAAGTTTCCAACGTTGCTCAAATCCTCACAAATGCTGCCCAGCCCGTGACGGGTCCTCCAAAAACACATAGCGTTTGCATAATCCAACACATACTGGGTGCTATTTTTGAAGAGACCGAGCAACATAGAAAGCTTCAGTATAGTTATTTAACAACTTGATTGCATAGCTGCAAACTGAGGCAATTTTAAAAACAGAATATATCAAAACAAACAAGTGAAAATTGAGATCTGCAGGCTCGGGTAGGATCTGCAAGACAACTCATTTAAACCCAAGCAAATGTCGCAGTTCGGTTCATAACCCTTTCATAGACTCAACCTAAGTTTACTCAACAAATTTGACCCAATTTACCTAATCAATACACCTAGGTTGGCAATTTCTTTCTTATTTACTTTGGTGCACAATTTCTGTGCCCTAACTTCCAGTTTGCGCCTTTTCCATCATAACAGGAAATCCATGTCTCAAACATACACAGGCCATAAGTAGAGTTGTTGAAAATAATTAAATCAACAAATTGCAACATAGAAACGTAGGTTTCAAAAGGTTACCTGTGAATATTGCCTCCATTAACAGAATCGCAGTATCTCTTCATCCATTGCATGAACTCCAGGTTATCAAGAGGTCTTCCTTTCACCAGTTTACTGACCTCAATGTGCTAATACCAGAAAGACAGAATTAAACATAAATTGACTGTGAAAAAACTAACAATACGAGACAATGTAGAGCTTATCCAATAATGTAAACTCCTGGTCACTCAGTAAGCATAGAAAATAATTTTCGGAAGAGATTAACAAGGGTAAAACTAAATCGAATAACAACAGAACTTCAAAATTGATTAACCTTGGTGATCTTGAGTTTGGTGAATACATCCTGAAGAACCTTATAGTTCTGGATCATCTCATATTCATTCTTCGCATCAAAATTGACCTTGTGCATAGGGACTAACCCTGGGTGAGCGGCATCCATTAGCTGGCAATGAACCGCACCAGTACACGCCTGTGCATAGATCAAACGTGCATCAATTGAAACAAATACTAATGAATTAGATTTTTAACTGATGCTGCAGAGCAGGAAAAAGAGAGATTGAATACCTCTTCGACTTTGGAAAGATTAAGATGGAGTGTGGAATTGATCCAAGACAGGATTTCTGATCTGCCAACGAAGTATGCCCCATCCATCATTCCTATGTGTGCCGCCATTTCTGGTTTACCTTTTTCCTCCTCGTCGGAGAAGATCTGTAGAAGCCTCTGTATAGAGAGAGAGCGGGCGGACGGAGAGAGTGAGTGAGTTTGAAATGAGGGTTTGAGCGGGATTTCTTGTCCAGCTATAGATTTTCAATTGAAAACGGTCAGTGATTAGTGGATTCGGATCGTAGCCCGATGGGCCAATGTGGCCCAATTTGATGAGATGACCCAAGAACATGTTTCCTTTTCTGTACAATTCCCTATGGAAAAAGTTGGGAAAATTACTTGAAAAGACATTTCTTAAAGACTTAATTATATAAATGCAAGTAATTTTTTTGTATTACAAATATAAAAGTTTTTTTTTTAGAGAAAATAATCAAATAGTCTCTCAATTTATTGTCATATTCTGAACTATACACTTTATCTTCACAGGGTCCTATCACCCCCTAAACTATTTAAAATCATAATTAACTCACCTCAAAATGTCATAACCAATTACGAATCTTGTGGTGTAATGCACACGCCCACCACATCATCGTCACGTCAATGCCACATAATAAATATAATAAATTTATAATTATTTTACTACTATTTTTTTCTCTTTTCTTTTATTTTAATTATAGTTATTACAAAACTTCTATTAAAATGATGACATCTCAATCTCCAAATCTAGCCCATAAACTCGTAAGATCGCGGGAAGATGTTCCGCCATAGCTACATATAACATGGATTATTCTCTTACTTTTGTTGCCACCGACGAAATTGGTGGTTGTTCCCGTTGGTCATCCCAAAAATTGGTGTTGTTGTGACTTCGGAGAGGAATTACTGAGTTGGCATAGTTGAAATGTGACGTCATCGGTGGTACTGGCTGTACCATAGTCTTGGCCACCAACACGGCTATCGTGACAGTGGTGGAAATGGGTGGTCCGAGTAAAAATGATGATGAATCTGAAAGGAAGAAAGGAGTAAGAGAGAGAAACTAAAAAGTTGAATTTTTTTAATTTTACTAAAGATACTCAATCTATTATTAAGAAATTTGTTCTACTCCATAATCACAGGTTGAATTTTTGAATTAAAAATGTAGATGAATGTGAAGAAAAGTACAGGTAAATATGATGAAGAAGAAGAAAATGAAGCCTGGGGTTGGATTTGGGGGGGAGGGGGGAAGATTTAATTAAAGAGAGATTTAAAAAAAATAAAAATAAAAAGAGAAGAGAGATAAAGTGTTCACTCTCTCAAAGAGAGTAGAATCACTCACTTTGCCACATAAGCATTTAGGGTGAAGTTAATTATAATTTTAAATAATTTAGGGAGGTAATAGAACCCCCTTAAAATAAAGTGTGAAGTTGAGAATATGACAATAGATTTTTTTTTTTTTTACATATATACCAGTTTTAATGAAACAAAAAAGATAATTATAATTTCTAAATTAATGTTATAATAAATAATCTATTTACCTTAATTTGAGGAATTCTTTTAATATTTAAATATAAATATATACTTTCTCTTTCCTCAAACTTTCAAATTCCTGTGTATATCCTTCAAGTTGACCTATTCTTTCTCCTCTCCTGCTTTAGGATTTAAAAAAATTAGGTGATATTAATAGAGTTTTTGATAAGTTAGAAAAATTATAAATAATATTATGTTTATAATTTTATATTATTTCTATTGACAAGAAGTACTATGGAAAGGAGAAAAAGACAGGTAAAAAAAGAGTTTAAAATGATTATAA
>JAABOM020000049.1:27639110-27654452 GCA_011800125.2 Solanum clarkiae | reverse complement strand
GAAAGGGTAAAAATGGAAAAACATGACTAAATTTTGTCTTTATTTCTTTTTCTTAATATGTGTGAAATGACCTATCAATTCACTTAATATGAAACAGATGGAGTATTATGCAAAACAACAATTCCATCTGGGAAATTTTTTTACCAAATGCAAAATGAAAACCCCGACTCCCAAGAAAGAAATTAATGAGAGTCTCTTTCTTAAAGCTGAATTCTCAAAATGATTATAGTTCATTCTATTACTCAGAATTTTGTCATGGTGGAAAAAGAATAATTATATGGACCACTTTTGGAATTAGCACTAATTTATATCTAAAAATCAATAATGTTTGTGGGAACATATATGTTGGCTTCATCGGAGCAACCCACACTAAAACACACTTGAGTTGCTTACCAGCAAAGATTTCTTTGGTCTCTAGTCAATTTCCTAGAACTAAATCACCCAGACATGTACATGTGTAGTTTCTAACTTGTTAATTATTATTTTTTTGGATGAGATCTAATCTTCTACTAATCACTAGTAAAGATTAGGAATCCGATAAATTGTTTTAATTAATTTTTGGGAACTTTTTTTGGGTGTTCCTTTGCACTTTCTAAAATGGTTGTGGCAGCTTTATCTACTTTTTTTGTTTTAAATTATAAATCAAAGAAAAAAGGGTAGGGTAAGTGGGTAACTCCTTCCCCACTCTAATTAATTTAGCTAATCCAATCTGTTAACCAAACTAATTAATATTGGTGGACCATTTTGTTTATTGTTTGCCTACATAATTGGTAGCATTAAGAAAATATTCAGCGTCCGTAACGAGGAAAAGAAAGAGAAAGGCACAAAGGAAAAATAAAAAGGTTTCCTTTTTTGTATTTGCATATATAATTTAATAATTTAACATGATTACTCTTTTCCATGCACGGACATGGTTCGTGCTGGATGTCACATTATACAACAAATGGCGGGAAATACATTTTCTTTTTATGGATCTCATGATATACAAATTTAAGCCAAAAGTCTAATTTATGATTCTAAGTTTATTTTAATCTTTTTGGATAAAGAAACAGGTGCTTAAAAGCATTACTTCCTCCTCCGTCCATTAAATATACACCCTCCGTCACAATTCATGTTACACCCTTTGACTCGACATAGTGTTTAAAGAAAAAAAGAAAACTTTTGAAACTTGGTTCAAAATTATTATTTTGAGATATTTGTATGATTGAGAATTATTTTATTAAGGGTAAAAAAAAATTTTAAGATTAAATTATTTTCAATTAGAATAAGGTGAAATTCTTTTTGAGACGAACCAAAAAGAAAAACATATCGCAGAAAATGGTACAGAGAGAGATAGCCTTTCTTTTTCTAGTTCATTCCAAACAAATGTTAGATAATAATTAGAAATCATTTATTTTTAAAAATTTTCTTATTATTCTGAATGAAATGATTAATATATAGTCACACAAATATTTAGAAATTGTTAGATCCCAAATCTTAAAAAAAATAAATCTCTTAAATATTATG
This sequence comes from Solanum clarkiae, assembly GCA_011800125.2. Taxonomy (NCBI): domain Eukaryota; kingdom Viridiplantae; phylum Streptophyta; class Magnoliopsida; order Solanales; family Solanaceae; genus Solanum; species Solanum clarkiae. The sequence goes on along the minus strand of JAABOM020000049.1, from coordinate 27,652,946 downwards.
TCAAATCAATCAAATAGTGTCAAATAAAATAAAAGACGAGAGTATTTTATTTTACTCAAACACTGTATATAAATGTGATTTACAATATTTAAAATAAGTCAAATAAAACAGGCTCTTAGTCTTTGTCACAACAACAGAACTACTGCCCAAGTCCAACTCTTTTTTCGTACGTAGAACTAAAGAAATGAAATGCATACTACTACTGACATCAACTCACGTTCACTATCTTTAATTGGAAATAGTTTTTTCTCTTTTATTTTATGTATCTTTAATTTGAAGTATGAAGATTAACTAGACTATCTAATTATGTTGGTCTGTGATATTTCGAGTACGTATTTCCTATTTACTAATCTATACTACGTACTTAGCCATTGTCCCATGATTATTTGCCTCATTCAATGTTAAAAAAAGCTCTATATATGTCTTCCTTGTAAGTCGTAACACGTACATAAAGTCGTTGCACGCCTCATGTTCATTGTATAGAGATAAGATTAGAACAATTGAAGTACTTTTGTAAGTTTTTGGTGTTTGTACATGTGATGTGGCTTCATATTACATTATGGATTCGCCTTGAACGGGAGAGGTTCACGTGAACTCACATATTACATTATGGATTCGTCTCTGATCGTTATATAATGTAGTGATTGGCTTTGTTTAATTAGTTCCAAGGATCGATCGTCACATAGAGCGCTAAGTGATTATTCGGATCGGACTATCGTAATGACATAGGTTAATTTTTATAACCTATTTAAAAAGTTATAATTACCTAGATTAATGTCTCGGGACCTAGATAGATATGTTTCTATTCCTTTTTTATATTATGTGGCTCAAGTGTGTATACGTATACTATGAGTTCGATACTGAAAATGAGATTTAAGTGGTAATATTGACTACCTAACTACAAAATAAAATATACTATGTTGTCCAGGTACAAATTAACATGCAAAAATATTCAATTGTGCAGAATGCTTATTGCTAATTTTTTTTTTAAAAAAAAAAAATTATGGTATAATATAGACTTTAAATATTTGTATGTGACGATAAATCATTCGTTAAAAATAACAAAGAAATTTTGAAAATTATTTTATTTTTAAATTTACAAAATAAAATTCTTTTTAGACAAACTGTAGATGAGAAATATGTCACATAGGAATATAAAACAAGTCTCTAAACGTAAATAAGATGTTGACTTTTTAATCTTTCGTTCCATTGGTATTCCTAATAAGTTCGCTTGTCAATGCTAGTGCTGATATACATCTATTTGCTTAATTAGGTGCCTATATTGACCAGCCAATATATTTTTCATTAGATTGGTTACGAGCATGCATTTACGTAGTAGGTAGCTAGGGTTGACCGAAACTTTTTATAGACATGAATTGATATTTGGAAGAAAATTAAATATTCTATCCGTTTAAAAAAGAATGATGTAATTTGATTTGTCATAAAGTTTAAAAAAATAAAAAAAACTTTTTAATTTTGTGATCCTAAATTAAAATTATGTCAAATGTATTAAAATGCGTTTTAATGTTGTGCTCTTAAACATGTCATGTTAAAAATTAAAATTAAAATGTTGCCTAAAAGGAAAGTGATGATTCCTTTTTAAAATGGGTTAACAAAAAAATCATTCATTTTTAAGCGGAAAAAGTACTCTGTAGTATGAAGTTGAGTTGAAAAGTTGGTACTCCTTCTTTCTATTTTTATTTGTCATACTTTTTAAGGAACAATAAATAGAATGACAATTTTATCATATTGCTTTCGAATATAATAAATGATATAATGTTATGAAATTGCATTGAGAAAGGACTATAATTAATAATAAAAGTAAATCATAAAATGATAAATTATCTCTTATTTTTTAAACCTGATAAATATATTATACAAATAAAATGAAAACTTAAAGTTGTGTTTTGACTTTGGAATTGAAATTGAAATAAAAAAGTCTTTATGAGAAGGTTGTTTCTCAAACTTTAAAGTTCATATTCCAAGTAATTTGAAATTTTATTAATGGGCAAGTTTGATAAACACACACTTATTTATGAAAAATAATCTCCAAAAACTGTTTTAAATATTTGATAAAAATTTATATATGAATAAAAGGCTACATATTACTCCTGAAAGGCAAAATGGTATATTTCTCCTTTCTTCAATTAATAAAACACCCCATAAGTCTTTTAAATACTCACTAGACAAAAGAACAGGCAAAAAAAATAAAGAAAATAAGGTGTCTGAAAGTGAAAGCATTATTGTTGAGGATAAGAGTTGAAGCATTACTTTGAAGCATTTGGAATCTAATTCTTGTATCTTAGCATAGGAATATTGAGCAGAAATTTGGGGTTTAGATTCGACTAAGTGGGCATTTGATCATGTTTCAGTTTGAAATTTTAAAAAAAGTAATTTTTATTTTTAAAGTAAAAAATGATATTTAAAAGTTATACAGTTGTGTTTGGCCATGAATACTTACACAAGTTGTGAATTTGCCGTCGGACGTTGCTCAGTTGCATTTTATGGGCTCCACAACAGGAATCGGGCGATTTTTTTAGTTTTTCATAGGTGTTAGCCCGCAAATTCAGGGGGTGCTGGGGCTCTGCGCGCATCTCTATTCGGAAATTCCACGTACCCATTTGTAACGAGCCCGTGAAGAGTCCCAATAGGTCCGGTGTCATCAGATGTCGCCCAATAACATTTTATGGGCTTCGAAACAAAAATTAGGCGATTTTCTTAATTTTTCATAAGATAAGTTTTTTTCCAAATTCTCAAAAATTCTAAATTTAACTTCGATTGAATTATACAATTTTACAATCAAATATTTTAGAGTTCAATCAGAAAAAAAAAATCATCATCAAACACGTCCGATAGGAACACCAACAGCACATTCCATGAAGTAACCATGCCTCAATATTTAGAAGAAGAACAAAACATCACATGACTTTAAGGACAAATAATTTGCATAAAACATGACACTTTTTCTTTAGCTTAGTGGGTATAGAAAAGAGACAAGCACCGGTCATTGCAAGATGCTTCATGATAACATCATATTAAAGTTGGAATTTTCTTTACTTTAGGAAGCCTTTGCTTATTAGTCTCCATACACATCACTAGCTTACAACATACTTTAGCAAAGTAACTCCACTTTTTATGGGACGTATTTGTACGTATACTAATTATAAAGACTACTTGTATATTTCTTTAGTCGAAAAAAAGTTTTGGTCAAAAAAAAAACTTTATAATCAGATGTAAGTGCACGTGGTTATGCCTATGAAGAACATTAAATTAATTGAAAACTTTATGTGATTAGAAAGGTGGGACGAAAATTTATGGGATGAAAAATTTATGCTTCGATAATTGGAGTCGACCTTGTGAATATTTATGGGATAAGACATATATGCACCATTTACTCTTTTCTTTTTCTTTCATGTTTGTTTTAAATTGTTAATAAAAGAAAAATGTGCTTTTTTTTTCTTGTTTATTTTGTAAAGTTTTTGGCTGTGGGAAAGATAGAAGGGGTTAAAGTCTTTAGTAAAATTGAAAGTTCACATGTGTAATTTTTGTAGGATGATCGAAGTTATCTGCTAGTAGAATATTCCCCCACGTTACTTCTTGATGTTGTCTCACTGTAGGAATAATTCTTACCTCGTTAGCTAATTTGTATATTTTAAACCCCCTAAGTTTAGTGAAAATTTTTAATTTTATTCTTGGGTTAAATGTTAAGATCAGAATTAGATTCATCCTCATTCTTGATTTAAAATATTGAACGTTCATATGGTATTTATTATTCAGACTTAACATATTTCATCCTTGTCGCGGAGAAAGATATTTGATCATTCACATTATTTTAAAGTGATAGAAATAAATTGCAACTATAAATAAAATATGAAGAAATATAATTTTATGAATATAAATAATATGAATACAAATTTGTTCCTCCTTTGATTTCTCCATGCTTCGATGGTGGTTAATGGCATATCTCTAGAACGTAAGATGATTTTGACCTCGTTGAACCATATTTTGATCTCTTTATGAATATCCAAAAATTTGGGGATCGATATTCGAGATATCTTTTAAGAGAATATAATACCCTTTATATATGCATAAGCTAGGATTTAGGATACAACAGTTTTCAAGAAATCATGATTAAAATAGGATTCATCTACAAAATATCGATGTCTACACTCTTATTATGACTTTTTAGACAATTTTTAAGTATTTAATAATCTAAATTCATAATATTAATGAGGCTGTCCAACGTCTATGTTCTTACAAATTTCGATCACATGAAGGAATGAAGCCTTTCCGTGTTTGGTTAATTATTTGTCCAGGTCTGGGAATCTCTCTCTTTTTTGTAATTTTATTATAAAGTCTGATGAAATGATGCTAAGTAATTGACAGAGATTAATTTGTCTCAAGTATTGTTCTCATAGTACTGTTGCATGTTATTATTCGTACAACTTTGGTGGAGTAGTAAATCTGCACATCTTATCTGGAGCTGTTAAAAAATTTGAATCTGAAAGTTTAACAAATTAGTAAGTAGTACTACCCGTAAGGGTATCAATTGCAATTCCTGCTGTCCAACTGTTTTCAGTTATTACTGTAGGGTCTAAATCATAACCCCAAACAGTACACACCTGACACCATAGTATTTATTCATTTATATGTATTTGTTAGAACTAATTTTATCGTTTTCCTTCTCAATTTATATGATATAATTTGACTTGAATGTGATTTTTTTTTTACTTTTAAAAGTTATAATTTAAAATAAGCTATAAATATTTTTATAATTATAAATAACTTTATTAAACATAATGTATATTTTAAAGTTAAATTATCAGTAAATATAAAAAAATTTATGTAAAACTGACTAAAAGAAATGAGTAATATAGTTGGATATATTTTGAAAACCAAGAAGCTGGAATGCCTTTGATGAGTCTCAATTCTCAAGCCATGTTACTGGCGCTCCGCGCCAAAATTTGCAAAATATTTTTTTATTATAATAATAATACTCCCATATTTATGGTCGGTAGCATAGTAAAGTTTTTCTTTTTTTAAAAAAAATCTTTTTTGATTTTAATACTAGAATATATGCATCATAAAGTGCATACTATCTGTCTCCGTCCCATATTATATGAGTATTCTTTCAGAAATATTTGTCACATATTATATGGGCACTTACTAAATTAGAGTTAATTATCTTTTTTTTTTATTTTACTCAACTATTAATTAGTTTATTAATGATTTTTTCTTCTAACTTAATTTAATGTATATTGATAAAAATAAAAGATAAAATAATAAAATTTACTAGTATATTAATAATTTTTTAATAATTTATAAAATAAAAATTAGTCATATAATATAGGACAGAGGGAGTATATATGTTACTTGGAAAACACAAATAGACAATGATGAAGAGGAAAAAAAGGCCCGTGATTTGGATGAAGATCATAATGCATTGCCACTTTTATTTTACAAGATAGGAGTATCAGTTGAATTTTATTTAATACTAGTACGTTAGTTTGACTTATTTGTTAAACATTCAAATTCAAGTAAAAATATCAAATAATAATTTAATACTAATTATACAGTGGTTATGAAGTCAGAAAGACGACCTCTTCAAACATAAATTTAAAACAATTATTCCAGTCTTTGAAATCACATCAAATTAAATTGGAAAAAGAAAAAATACCACTAGTAATATTGTTAGTCAAACATTTGAGATTAAGATGTAGCAAAAAAATAAAATAAAAAAAAACTCCCTATAACTATAAATTAAGATAAGGAGAGTGCTAAGCAAGCATGATTTGACCAGTCCATTTATTGGGAAGTGTGCATGACGTTTTCCATACGCCATTGAATCCAAGTAGCACTTCTGAGTTAAGCAATTAAAAACACAAAAAGAGATTACTATTGTAATCAAGTGATTGGCTCTGCTTTAACGTAGAATTCAGTTCTCTTCGTTTTCTGTACCTATTTCCACATTTCGTATGGAACAATCTTTAGTTTTATTACCACCTAAAAGTCCAATCGCAATATATATTTATTGTTGAATATGAAAACTGATCATATAAAGTATTGCAATTGTGATACTACTACATAATTTACAAACGTTTCTTGGTGGCTCACTAAGACCGTTCGATTGTGATATAATACATTCAATTACCTATTAATTTGACTTGATTCAAATCAAAACTGCACAACTTGACCTGAACTCGCTTGAGTTTTTGAGCATACTCAACTAAACTGAACTCAAATATATTCCGAGTTGATTATAACTTCCCACTATCTTGTTATATGTTAAAAGTAGTGGAGTAGATGTATCGTTTTTGGACCTAGGCCCAATAATAAGTATGATTTTGCATGGCCCAAATAAAAGAGACAAGCCCAATCAATAATCGTGAAGCAACACACAAATAGTGATTTGGAATGAGCAAGGAATACAATAGATGGCTTTCGGAAAAAGTAATTATAAAAGAAAAAAAGATCATTGTCTGCATTGATATATACAGACAGTGAATATTTTATGTATAGTCAACTATATTTAATTTTTAAGTATATCATAATGTATATCAAGTGTGTAGCTCATGTACAAATAATTTACATTATATAGTCAGTATACACTTTTTGCGACTTTTGACAAACTATATTGTATAGTCACTATATATATTTTTTTAAATAATTTTTAGCTATTTTTTATGTAAATAAAGCATGACTATAATGTTATAAATTAATTAGTTTATTATATATATTTGAAATTATCCCTATGAATAATCACCTTGTTGAGTTTCTTTTATAAAATATTTATTATTTTTAAATATATTTTTATTTATTACCTAGACATATCATATTTCAAAAGTATCTATTATCTATAGCAACTGTACTTTGTAATTAAAGCAAATATTATATATACATATGTATGTAAGAAAAAAACGTCACTGGATATTGCAAAACAAACTGTGAATATAATGTAGATGTATTACACTATATATATAAAAGTAATTTTGCATATAATAGAAATATATTATAAGTGTCTAAAAAAGTACTAAACTTGTTTAAATAAAATATTTTGCATTAAATATACAATATTATACCACTATAAATACCCTATATTTATGTAATTTTTTATGATTGTCCATTGGCCCAATTTAAAAGACTCAACTCGTCCATTAATTATTGTGCTTACTTTACACTGGGCTGATGAACCAAAAAATCCTCGTCGAGTACTTCTAAATGGTGTACCCATTGGGTTCATTTTAATGTCTAATCCCCCACAGGGAACTCCAAATTGAGAAACATCTTCTACCCAATTGAAACATTACAATTCACAATAATAATAAAATTAAGATTTTTATATGGCCAATAACATTGTTTGGGTTCTTACTTAACTAGTATATAAATTTTTTGGATATATGTATAATGTATCGATGTTAATATAAATAATATATAATAATGTATAGATATGTATAATTATGTTTTAGAAATATCTCTCTATATATATATTTCTGTTTCGATTGAATTCAAATCTCTTATAAACAATTTTAAAATTTAAATTTGATATTTTAATACCTCTCTACTTTTTTTATTAATTATAAATTTATCTTCATTATACTATCGAGCTATTTAATGGAACAGTGGGGAAGTTTGGAACTCAGGCAGGCATCCACTAACTTTGGAATGAAGACAGAGAGAAACAAAACAGTCAAAACCAATAATTAGCACGACATTAATTCTCTTATCACAAGTCATTCTAACTAATTAATTATTTTTTACCAAACAATATTTCATAATCATCCCAAAAAAATAAGAAGCCACATATATACTAGTGGGCGATGATGACCTTTTATCTCATTTCTGGATTAACATCAATTTTTTTAATGATAACTATTATAACTAACACGAATTTGGGCTTTTGTGGTACGTCCTTATCTTCATTTACTTGTCCCTCTTTGCTAAATAATTAGTTTATGAAACGTGAAACAACAAAGAAAACCTACTTTTATTTACTTTTGTTATCTTTATAAACTTCTATGTACCACGCAACCGTGGAGCTAGATGCGTATGCGATTTATCCTAATTTATTTTTTTGGTCAAAAAATTATATCTTATAGTAAAGTAGAAGTTACTTTTTTATATACAAAAATTGAATCGTTTGATAAATTGAATCAAAAATATTATTGATTTATTATTATTGAATTATACGATTAACATGTTTTAATGATTTTATAAAAAAATATTAATTATTCGATTTTGATTTTTAGTATTGGGTAAGCCAATAACCAACTAAAAGTATGATCATTTTACTACTTTATCCCTTCGTAAATATTAAATATTAATAATGTAATATTATGTATGAGTATATATACTCGTAAGTCATGCATTAGCTTGGTTCTAAATGTATAAGTTTTTTTTATCAAGGAAGTAAATTGAATTTGAGTACAAATATTGCATATTGTTAAGGTTGGATGCTTAACAAATATTTTGTTCTCTTCCAGTTGATTTAGTCGTCATATTATGTTCATTTGGAGGTGAGTGTTACATATTCATAAAGTCTATTTTATTAAATCAGATGAATTTTATAAAATTAGATATGTATATATAAACATTTTGTCATTTATAACAGATTTACATATTTTTGGTATTGCATTTGTTAGAAAAGTCATTTTATTTTGTGAGCATTTTCTTATTACGTAAGTCGAGATTGAATCATCAAAGATAAAAAGTTTAACTTTTTTATTAATTTATTTAAAAATAATAAATCAAGTCAATAATATATAAAATCAAATCAAATTGACTGACACTTCAAAATTTTCTTAATGAATATTTTAATTAGGCCACTAATACCACCAAAACCTCTATTTAACTTAGGATTGTAGGCTTGTAGCCATGCATGCTAGGGGACAATGGCTGGCCCACATTCAGAATTATCTAGCCAAACATGAATTAGGTGAATTACCATTTTTTGTCACTTTTTTGCTTTATTCTTTCCTTGTTAACAAAAGAGAACAAAGGTTTGTTGATTAGTGCATATCAATTCAAGCTCACTGTTTGATTTATGATTATTCTACTTCTTTTTATTTTATCCTTAACTAACTACTCTTAGTGTAATTGATTTCTAGTTTTCTTTTTATTTTTTCCAATTACTAAAAATGGTGGTGCTCTAGACACTAGATTTGTATTAAAATAGATTCAGTTTTTCATTTTAATTGATAAAGCAAGATGATATTTCTATAAATTATTTTATTCAAAGATCTGGATAAGTGTTGTAAAAAGATTATATAACTATTTATTATTAAGAATCTTTTTACTTGGATCATGTTGGACATTAAGTTGAGTTTTATAATTAATTACAGAATGATGACCACACTAAAAGTGTTAAATAACGAAAAAATGAATTAAATTAATAAACGAGCAGGTCATTGATCCACCTAAAAATTATTTGATTTGAAATAGAATAAAATCCGATTACCTCATGTGAGGTCCAGTTACTTTTCTTCTTTTCATGTCTTTTGTTGATTTATATTTATTTGGATGTTTTCAATATACGAGAGAGTGTGTGGGTAATTTAATTTTTTTATTTTAATTTATTTATCATATGCTTTTTTTTATCAATTGTAAATTTAAAAATTATGTAAAAAATTATCAATTATAATAATAAACTATTTCAAATATATATAAAAATTTTGTTGACTTTTAAAATGTTATCATTTTCATATAAATTCGAAAAATGGCATATATCATCTGAAAATTCTGTCAAAAATATATAAATCATAATAATTAAAATTTAATATAGTAAAAACGTTTTACAAGAAATTTAATTAAATCTTCCAATTTCATAAGTATCATATAAATTATAAAAAAAGAAATAATATATATTGAGTCTGGAGCTTACTTTTTCATTTACATGATTAATGTAATTAAGATGGGATGTAAGGGCCCCATGATTAATTACACATTTAATTACTTGTCATTCTGAAGCTATATAGAGTAATTTTGTGGCTCCATTTTAATGGTCATCTATGAAAAGTAAAAAAGACTATTCATTATTTGGGAAATAAATAGGACAAAATTGGAGAAACCACTGGAACAATGGACTGGAAACATAACTATCCTAATAAATACACAGGCCCCACATTAGTTCGATATTTATAAATATGCAATTTTTTTTTTTTAAAAAAGATACGATTGAATTTATGAGAAAAAATTATGTTAATTAAATTAATCGATATAATGTAGTAATAAATAAAAAGGTAGAAGATAATAGATGAATTTAAAATAGTTGAATGAATTTATAAGATTAAATAGATCTTGTTTAGTCTGATTTTTTATGAAGATAATTTTGAATAAGTTTGATAAACACAAGAACTCGAGAAGTAAATAATTGTGTTGATATATTTGTTAAGACAAAAACTTTATTCAGTATTCGACAAGAACTTGATAAAATTTCTGTTTCTTGAGGAAAATTGATTGGGAAACTTTTTATGTCATAAGAGAAATTTAATTTTACAACTCATGACAAATTTATTTATAAATTAATGTCGTGTTTTACAATAAATTTTTATTTTTCAAAATATGTAACTTGACATAAATTATGGTGAATAATCACGAGCTGATAAATCACTAGATTTTCTATTAATGAATGAACTTGTCATAACTCATGACAAATCATTTTGAATTAAGTACAAAAATAACCTCGCAAATTATGGATCACAATACTTTATAAATTATGTTTAGAAATTATTTTAGTATCTAAAAACTTATGTCTCAATAAATTCATTATTAAAAATCAGTTAATTTTAAAATTAAAAAAGTACACTTTTTTTGAAGCTAAACACCAAACCGTACGGAAAACAGCGGCCGTTTGCCAGCCCAAAGGCCCACAAAAAAGTCAAAAAGTAACCACTGGCCCAAAATCAAAATCATTGATCTTTGAATAAAGAATATTTAAACATTTATAGCAAGTAAAAACCTTTACTTCACTTATGTTTTACAAAAATGATGTGCCCAAAATTTGTAAATACTTATTATTTATGGAATAAGGGGGCCTAAAGAATCAACAAGAAGTGGATTAAAAGGGAATAAAACGAATTAGTGCTTCGTTTGAATCACTTTAAAAAAAAAGTTAAAATATAAATAAAAAAAGATGGCTAGTTGAAAATGATTTTACTTGTTAATTAAAATAAGTTAAATATAAAAAAATCAATGAACTAAAAAGCAAAGAGACTAGATACTTTGTACACATCAATTTTTCCAACTAATTAAAAAAAAAACATACAGTAAAAGGGTACTATTCATTTTAGTTCCTTTTCAACTACCAAATATCGGATGTATATTATCAATAACTTAACCAAGTGAATTACATCAATTATTAGTTTCTCTGTCATTACTATTTCATAGTCCTTGTCCCTATAATATCTAAGGTGTGTTTGTCACGAACGAAAATATTTTTCATGGCTTTGTTTTCTTTAGAAATATTTTTTTTTAATAATAAATAAATAAGAGATATTCTATAAGAAAACTATTTATATATAATGTAAGCAAGAGGTGAGTGGGTCAGGGTGGACTGGATGAAGGGTAGATAAATAAATAGAAGATATTCCTATGCAATGGTGGATGTACATTTCAAATTATGTAAATTGAGCATTCAATTTTAATATCAGCTTCAAATTTGAAATAGTTGAGCACTCAGGACTAAAAAAATCTGGATCCGTCACTGTTCTTATGATTTTAACTAGTCCTTTTTGCTAGGACTAGATAGTTAGCTCTTCCTACTACTCTATTAAAAATATGTGAAGAAAATGGTAAAAATTTATTCTTCATATTTAAAAATGAGAATAGAAATAGAAAGAAATAAAACTACTAAGAAGGGATTATTGGAGATTATGAACAAGATCTAAGTTGGGGTCCATAAGAATATCATATTTAAATACAGCAAAACTATAGTACTATTTATTTTTGCAATAAATGTGACCCTTTGATGCATTCATGCTCCTAAGGAGGTGAATTGAATATTGAGAACACAAAATGGATGTAACATTTACAGTTGAGATTGGACTTGTTTTGTCAAAATAGGGTAAAGAAAGATTGATGACCCTTTAACCTAACACCCATAATATTGGGCTCCACCTTCTTTGACTATGAGGCCCATTTACATATTGTTGGCTGTGGGCTCCTCTATTTGAATGAATTTGGTTTCTGTTTGCTTCTATTTTCACAAAAACTTTATTCATATCCTTATTCAAAACTTGGAAAAGATTTTGACATAAAGAGTGTATTACCTAATAAGAAATGAGCTCTTCTTAATTTGTTCAAACCAATTATGTCAAAAGGAGAATTCCATGACCTATACGTAAAATTAGATCTTGGGCCTAACTCATACTAGAAAAGAGAAAGATTATTCAAACTTTATAAAGAGTTCACTCATTTCATTAACCATTAATGTGAAATTTTTGTCATTTTTGAACACCCCACCTCACGCCTAATCATCTTGTGCATGGATAATTTTTATTTTTTGGAGGTCTAACATTAGGTGAGATGAGTCCTGCTCTGGTATCATATAAAATTAGAACTTGGGTCTAACTAACACCCCAAAAGCTAGCTCAAAGGATGGAGGATTGCCCAAGCCTTATAAAAAGTCCACAATACCTACCAATGTGGGAATTTTCTTCAGCATAATAAATCCTAACATTTAGTGGCAGATTAGAAATTCTACCGAAGAATATCAAAATATACATATAAAAAATAGACGCTGTAAAAAATAAAAAGAGTTAATATATAATTTTTATACATGAAATTAATTTTTTAACTATTAATTATTGTCATTTTTCAACGAAGGGAATATTGGTAGCTCCACCACTGCTGACTAAAACGACAAGGCTGAAATGTTTGATATGATTGAAACGTTCAATTGAGTAGATATTGTTGAAGGCAAAATGTTAATCCTATGTTATAAATGTCTAATAAAATAATTTTGATATTACGTAATATAATCTCCTTCGTTAAATTTCTGACGATATTTTAATGAGATGAATATCAAGTGACATATCACCTCTCCTTCCCTATTTTCTATCCTCTTTCCTCTACCATCACCATTCCATGCGACATTTTATTCCTTTTATTTGTCAAAATAAAATTAAAACTTATCATCTAAATTATATTAAAAATATAATAATAGGATAACAATTATTTAAAAACTTGATATAAATAAGTTTGATTCTTTTGATTGATAATAATATATCAACTTTGAGTTTGTTGCCTAGATGCCATCATCGTGTCCTTCACTTGATATATCAGGAAGACCAAATTAAAGCCACTTAAAAATCTCGATAAAGTTGTAAGGAGAAAAAGACAAGAACATCAGCTTTTTTCAAGTTAGTTCCTGATATGATGATGAACTAAATAAATCATAGAATCTTATTGGACCATTGTTAATTATTTTAATAGTAAAACTTATTGGAGCTTAGACCATTCAAAGTTGTCACCATTTCCTAAATATACTTATTAGGTTATTAATATGAGATAATTAATTCTTGAATGAGTAATTCTGAGATAATTTATTTCACTATTTCATTATGTAAACGAAAAAACTTATCTTTTCACTAAAATAAAAATGATGAGATAAATAATTCAAGGACTATCTAATACTTTCAAACAAACATCAGATAAAATAATTCTACATCTTATCTTAGGATTATTATATATTATACCTTACGCCAAGCAACCCCTAAGGAGTTCATCTTGAAAATATCAGGAATTTGTTTTAATCTTCTTCATTGAAAAATTATTATATATATAAAAAATTAAATTAAATCAAATTATATATATATAATAAAAATTGGATTTTTAACTCTT
>JAABOM020000049.1:27609138-27626699 GCA_011800125.2 Solanum clarkiae | reverse complement strand
TGCGTACATCCGACCCCCCCTCACCTCGCAATGAGCGGGAGCCTTTTGAGGCACTGGGGTATGTTGTTGTTGCTGTTTTTTTCCCATCAGAAGCAAACAAATCTCCTTTTGGGTACATAGGTGAGTGGAAAAGAGGAAAAATAAAAATAAAAAGAAGAGTCATGCACACGCAGCTTATATATAGAAAAAAAGGAGCAACAGTTTCTCTAAAACTGAAAACAGGAGCCTACACCACTCCATCTGTTATTGTGTAAATCAGTCAACCTTTCTTTATGACGCGTGTCCCGTTTACAGCTGTATTCCATCTCTTTTAATCAACCGCTTTCCCTATCTTCCCTTTGTTATTTTAAATACAAATCGGTGCCCATAACGCTTACAACTCCTCCCCTTTCACCGGCTTAACCGGTCATCCCTTTCCTCCCTTTATATTACCTTCTTCTCCTCTCTCCCATATATAAATCTCCTCCTCTTCACGGTTTCTCTTCTTAAAACTAAAAAAATAACAGAGAGAGGAAAAAAAATGGCGAGTACCTGTAACAGTTCCAAGAGAGATATGGATCGGGTTAAAGGTCCATGGAGCCCCGAAGAGGATGAGCTTTTACAGCAGCTTGTTCAGAAACATGGCCCTAGAAATTGGTCCCTTATAAGCAAATCTATCCCGGGGAGATCCGGTAAATCTTGCCGGCTGCGGTGGTGTAATCAGTTATCTCCTCAGGTAGAGCATAGGGCTTTTACTCCTGAAGAAGATGAGACTATTATTCGGGCTCATGCCCGATTCGGGAACAAATGGGCCACCATAGCCCGACTTCTTAATGGCCGGACTGATAACGCTATTAAGAACCACTGGAATTCTACCTTGAAGAGGAAGTGCTCTTCGCTTAGTGCCGATGAGGGTAACGAACTCGCCGATCAAATTTTTGAGAATCAGCAACCGCCGTTGAAGAGATCCGTCAGTGCCGGATCCGCTATGCCGGTTTCGGGTTTTCATTTCAGTCCAGGTAGTCCGTCGGGTTCCGATAGTGATTCGAGTCTTCATGTTACGTCATCGTCTCAATCTCATGTGTTTAAGCCTGTTGCTAGAACCGGCGGCATCTTTCCGCCATCGATTGATATTTCATCTCCGCTTGTTGATCCTCCCACCTCTCTCAGCCTTTCGCTTCCCGGTGTTGACTCAGCCGAGTGCTCGAACCGTTCGTCCGAATCGACTCAGTCGAAAAATCCTTTCCAGTTGATGCTTCCGGCGATGCAGATTACACCACCACCACCACCGCCTCCGTCTCAGTCTACGGCGGTGCCGTTCGAACGAGTTTCTGCAATCCAACAGTCTCATCAGAACCCTGCCGGAGTAGGTGAACAGCCAGACAAGGTTTTCGTGCCGTTTAGCCAGGAGTTGTTAGGGGTGATGCAGGAGATGATAAAGACGGAGGTGAGGAATTACATGATTGGAATTGAACAAAAGCATCAGCAACAGCAACAGCAGCAGCAGCATTATCAACAACAGCAGCAGTTTCAGCAACAAAGTCATAAACAGGCAAGTGGTTTAGGGCTTGGATTGTGTATGCAACAAGCTTCTGATGGATTCAGGGATAGGGCTGCTAATCGCATGGGAATAAGCAAATTCGATTAGGGATATATTATATATATATAATGAGGAGAAAGAAAGAAACCACCTTTGAAAGAAACCACCTTTGTTTCATTCTCTCTTTGTTTTTAGGGCACAAGTTGGCTTTAAGCTTCAACTGTGGAATGGTCGAAAGAAATAGTTTATGGTGGAGAGTTGTTGTACAGGGCGAGGCAGAGGAGAGGAGAGTATAAAGCCATGTTCCAATTAGGCAGAAATGCGAAGGCTGGAACAAATAAGAAAAAAAAAATACCAAAAAGATTTAAAAAAAAAGAACTTTTTGTTAAATTTATATTTTGGCAGATTTAGAAACCCAGAAAAACTAGTTTAAAGTAAATATCTTCTGAAAAGACCTCTACCGCCAATGGAAGGAAGGATTTGAATGAAAGCAAAGTTATTAGCTTTATTATTTCTCAGAAGTTATGAATCTTTTCCCTATTTCAAATTTTGAATATCTAGGCCCCGAGTCCGAAAACGGGAATTGAAGAAAGAATGTGCACCATAAATAATTGCACTTTAAGATTTGGTCAGGATTAAGTTAATCATATTTCGTTTTAGTTCCGTGTAATCTGTAAATACATAAAAAACCGTTCATTTCAAATGAGCAATCATAACTGAAATTGAACATTTGCACTTTTGACCAAGTAAATCAGATAAGAGAAGGAAGACCAGAATCAGTTTTAGGAGACTTGTACAATACGATGGTTGTTCCCCAACGTCCTCCATTAAAATCAGATGCTTTGCACCATCTTTTTACAGTAAAATTTCAATACATCCTAATATCATGGAAAATTTAGACCAGAAACATGGGACAAGAATATATACACGACTGAATTGGGCCTCAAGCCTCTACCTGATAATCCTAATTTGATGAAGCAATTTAACGTGCATTTTGCAGGATTCTTCACGTCTTGAATCCTCACGTTATGTGACAAGAAAGAAATTATTCTTCAGTCTGCGCTAAAGAGCAAGTCGGTAATCACAAATGGGCAGCCTGAACGGTGCTAGGTAGTGTACCATGCCTCAAAAACATAATTAGAGAACGAAATCTGTCAATGATTTGTGCAATATCCTCTCTCCATGACCATGTTGGAGGGTTTAGCGCACGAACGGAATTGAGACAAACAAGAAGTGTGCCACCTTCATGCAACAGCACCTGCAATGTTGACATACCAGCTCACATGAATTTACTATGGTAGCGCCCCAAGCTAGGGAATAAAACAGTTTCTCATTTCACATAAGATCAAGTCAGCAGGAGACTCTATCCCCAACTATTCTTTGTCCAAGAACAGTAATATTTGGACCATTAGAAATAAGAAAATACACAGAGGCAAACTGGACATATATACTGATTGATTGAAACAAGATGGATAAATTTAAGGTGAGTGGAACAGATTATTACCGTCAACCAGAGTGGGAGGAACCCCATTACTGATGTAAGAGATGCCAAAATAATGCTACACAAAGCAAGTGCCACATTTTGCTTGATCTGTAAGAATAGGGACCGAGTATCAGTTGCAAATATAAAAGACGAATGTTGATTGCAGAGAAGGAAAAGGAAATACCAAGGATGTTGTTTGGCGAGATTTCGCAACACAAAATGGGACACCAGAAATATTGTCTTGTAACAACAGTACATCAGCAACAGCTATGGCAGCAGCACTAGCTCGCTCAGCCAACACAATACCAACAGTAGCTGCAGCAAGTGCTGGGGCATCATTGATGCCGTCACCTACCATTATAAGGCCTCCTGCTCAAAAGTAGAGTAAATAGGTAGCTACAATGGCAAGGACGCATGTCTTGCTGAGAAAAGTTTTAGTTGATTAGCATCTAACTCAAGTTTTCACCCAATACATCCACATTTCTGGGACCCTAGAGTTGAGAAAAATGAAAATTATGACTAAGATTTATCCTATTGTTGACTTCCCCTTGTAGCGTGAACAAAAAAAGTAACTTAGAAAGTATGTTTCATTTTGTCTAGTTTCACCCGTGATGTTTTATAAGTATATGAAAGCTGTACGGTTTAAAAAAGAAGCAAAGCATACCTCATTGCATAGAACCAACAATTATAGAGATATTTCCTAGTTCAGAGAACATTTATCAACTTTAAAGAAGCAGTCAGCCACAGCTGCCCAATCTACGTATTAAATTAATCTGATAAGTTTTTTAATAAGTTGTTACTTGGCATTGAGTACTAAGATGTGAGTTAAATATGAACATGAACTAGTTAAATATTGTGGTTCACAAATAACTTTTTTGTTTAGAATTTGGAAATGTAAATGGCTCTAAGAACATGAAGCGAGGACCTCTCATTGCCAGCTTTTGTGACTCACCTGTATCCCTTGAGATGCTTGTAACATGATAAAGTTTATCCTCTGGCTTTAGGCTGCAGTTAACTTCTTTGATGCCCACTGCTTTAGCAACTCTCCTTGCACTTGCCTCATGGTCACCAGTTAACATTATGACACGGAGTTTAGCTTGATTCTGCAATGTCTGTACAACGTCCAAAACTCCAGGTCGAGGTTTATCCTCAAAGTGAAAAAGAGTTACCTGGTATCAAGGCAAAATCAGTGAAATGGTCGCACTACACATTGAGGGAGAAGTTTGAGGGAAATTTCTAACTAGAGAAGTATTAGATATTCAACACAAGCACTCTTAACATCTAGTAAGCTGACATTTGGTTTGATTGCAAGAGGACTCAATACACAATTATAAGAGAAATGTTCATTATTTGGAAGCCTTGATATGTTAATGCTTAAAAGTCATACAGGCTAGATTCTGGCTCCAACACAGAGCTTTTTATATATTTTCCACTCTTTGATTCAGCTGCTCTCTTCCATTTTAGGATTTTTCTGAAATTGATTTCCAATTTTGTATAAGAAAAATCTAGGAAATACACCATGTTAAATAAGAAGCATTAAGTAGGAGATGGATATGAGAAAAGGGCTAATGGGAGGCAAGTTGACATGGGAGAAGTGTTATCAAAGGCATAGCCTGGATATGAAGTTTATGAGTTTGGGATTCTAGTTCTTTTAAGTTACTGGGTTTTAAATTAATAAATTATAGGTATCCAAGACAAATACAAAGTTAGAACTAAAGTTATTAGTTTGATCGAAATTGTAATCAATACGCTTTATATAGCAATCTCTCTTTTGGCTCCACTAGGCTATAAGGGGCATTTCAAGAATTGTTTCTCTTCACACTTTCTTCTCATGATCATTCAAATGCAGAGTCACACTAACTCCAGAAAGTGCCCCCCCCCAAAAAAAGAATAAAGAATCTGGATCAAGTATACTTTAAATAGCATGCATGATTAGTACAAGCAAGAAATCCTTCCACTATCGCAAGAAGTGTATTTATTTAATGGTTTTTCCAATTCAATTTGATGTGCATTATTGAGTTGCAGCTGTTCAGTTTTTATCTTCTAAGAGTTTTTCATTCCAAGTTTTTTTGTAAAAAAAATAAAATTAAATTAAACCACCATTGGTGGGGATTAGGCATCGCCTAATCTATGTATTGATAATAATAAAAATAACACAGATGATACGTTGGCTTTTCGACCAACCCACCTTTGGGATATTGGAAGAATGAATAGTTCATCCTAAACAAAAGAGTCCCAATGCATAAAAACATGGGATTTGGCCTATTAGTTTGGAATCCTTTAGAATCCATAACTACAAAAGTATACACTGACCTTGACCAAAAATTCCAGAAGTGGTTAACCATTATCAAAAGAACTCTTGTGGGCTCGAATCCGAAAATATGGGTTTTGTTCAATGTCGTTCTTCAACCAACTTTTAACCTAATTGGGTAAGGTCAAATTTTCAGTGAAGTATGAATTTAACCTCCTCCTCTCCCCCAAATCTGCCAAGTAATCAGCCAGATTGTTTACTTCCCTGTAGCAATGCTGGAAATTATAACTCCAAGGTTAACTTGATAGCTAGTTGCTGTATTTCAAGGTGTATTTGAGAGAAATTTGTGGTCAACTATCTCTTGATTCTATAAGAGATAAAACATGGTATTGAAGGCACTTGATTTGAGACCTATTAAAATTTGACTCGACTTATCTGGCCACAGTAATTCTTGATCAGATCTTTTGAGAGGAAAAAAGATCCTGTTGCTATAGTTCAAGTACAGATGCATTTCTACATTTCTTTTTGGTGCAATATGACTTCATTTGATAGCGTAGAAGCCATTATTGATTTTGTTTTAGCACATTACCAACTTGTAAGGTAATGATTCTTATTGTACATTCTAATCAACATTCACTTGATGTTGGTAAATCAATAAACATATCTTTTATCTGATAAAAAAAGTAATTCTTGATCAGATGGACCTTTTGCAAATCACACTTAGTCATAACAAAATAACTCTATTGAGAGTAAGATTTGTTCGATATGTAAATGTCTACCTGTAAGGCAAGCCCCGAAGACACCGTACTACTTTCTAAGCTTTTTCT
Source organism: Solanum clarkiae (assembly GCA_011800125.2). NCBI lineage: Eukaryota > Viridiplantae > Streptophyta > Magnoliopsida > Solanales > Solanaceae > Solanum > Solanum clarkiae. The sequence continues at coordinate 27,620,619 of JAABOM020000049.1, read as the reverse complement.
CGTCTCGCCAATCTAGTATTGCCATATAGAGAACTACCTTTATGGGTAGAATTTTGTTGAAAGATATCTTTCCCTTCTTTCACTATGCACTTTCACTCTTGAACTACTTGAACAAGGAGGCAGAGGGGGCACTATCGTAAATTAAAGAAAAACTGCTGCATTTTGGCAGTGGTTAGCCCTCTCTTTAACTAGAAATATTTTAGGACAAGCGGGAAAGGATTGCAGGCTAAATTAAAGGTATGCAACTGTCCGCTCCACTTTAAAGATAACTCGAGTTTAAGTGTGCTTCAGTAGAAGTATGAAGATCTAATCATCAATCCACTCAAGGCGTTGCAAGCAAATGATTATTGAAACGCATTGTAAATCGGCCAACATTTTTCCAGTGCGTCAGCAGGAAAAATTATTTTTGATCATACTTTCCCCATATGTTTTTACAAAAGGAATCACCAAAATATAATCATAATTTTAGATAGCACTTATTTTGATGAAGCATCACTTCCGATAGAATTCTTCGTGTAGTTTTCAATCATTAAGTTCAGTTTCTAAGCTTTATATAGAAATGTTCATTTGCTAAATTTGAATTAATTCACATTGATTTCAACTCAAAAATTCAAAAATTATAATGTCAAAAGGTAGAGTGGGTGATGTTCTTGAGGTCTAGTGTTAATAGATTTAAAAACTATAATGAGATGTGAGGACTGAAGCATTTTGTTGCTCAAGAGGACCCGAGAAGAGGAATAAGATCTTTCTTGATTGTCCACTGTGAGATTAGCTGGTTTTGGATGAGGTTCAAACTCAAGATTAGTATAACAAACCAACCGCTAATAATTCCCAGAAAATATGAAGCCCAGAATCATGCTTTTGTGGTGGGATGGAAGGACCAAAGATACAGACAAGACATTGTGATTTTGGGTGTTGGGAGAGAGACTGAGTGGGTTTTAATATGTTCCTACCTTTAATTACTCAAAAGCAAATTTAGATTTCTGAATTCTTAATACTCATTAGTAACAACTGACCTTTTGATTATTAACAGAGAGAGCAGCACGAACAAAATCAACTCCATGAGATGATGTGCTTACTGCCTCCTTAACTCTTCTTGATTCATCTTCGGAGTTGCAAAGTGAGGTGATGTACTCCACAGAACCAAGAAAAGCTTTCCATGGTTTACCAGCTCCTAGTCTTGGCTACAAGATGGATATAGTAAACAATGAAGTTTTTTAAATCGAATGAAGTAACAGCAAATTTAAGTTAAGAAAAAAGCTGGGCACAGATGAAAAGAAAGAGTGACCCTCTCAAAAAAATTTGCAGACAATAGAAATATCTATAGGCCTATGTGGCGTTCATCTATGTTGATTGTTTAAAGTTCCGAACAATTAATGAAACAAAAAAAATATTGAATGGAGAAAATTAGAATTAACAGTAAGCAGATATGAAAAAGAATACCTCAAAGCTAGATAATGTAGCAACTATGCCTCTACCAGGTAAATTCTCAAAACTTTCAACTGAAACTGAAGGAAGGTCTTTGCCTGTGCTATGATCTACAACAGCTCTGCATGAAAAAGAAGCAAAGAGGAGTAAGTACTAAGGGGTCTCAGGGATTTCTAAGCAAGACTCAATAAAAGGTGACAGTATTTAATATCCAGAAGCATATCAAATAAATAAAATAGATATATAGATGCTTATCATTCATAACACCTTCCTATTGGGTGAGTTGTACCCCTCTCCATTGCAGCTGCAACAGCAAGTGCTTCTTTCTCACAACTGGGGTTACAACAAGAAGCAAATCCTTTTCCAACACTCTTAGCATGTCCATGTATCGGCTCAATTGCTTTGCACACGAACTCCCCAGTTGTTAGTGTACCAGTTTTGTCAAATGCAATACTATGGCATGAAGCCAAGGCATCAAGCACCTGACCACCTTTAAGCAATATTCCCTAGAAAGAAAATTCACCACATCACAACCTGTGAACACAAATGGCCAAGCCTGAACAACATATGATAACATCACTCTGCTTAGACTCTGGCAATAACATTTATAATAATGAAAATATAATGAACATTGTACAAGTTACCAGAATTAGAACAATATTTAGAAACAATTCTACTCAGAACTGACAGTATCATTTGTTAAAAAAATTTGCAAGACTATGATGAGGTATAGTACAGGTTTGTCATAATTAGGAAAATATTGAAAAAAAGACTGGTGAAAAGGATTCAACACCACAAGGTTAATACGTAGACTGTCCTCCAATAAGAAAAGCTACCCGTTTTGCACAAGCACTGATGGCAGTTGCGTAAGCCAATGGTGCCACAGCTAATGCACAAGGTGATGCAGCTACCATGAGGCCCAATGCTCGGTAAATTGATCCTCTGCAAGCTGAAAAGAAAGAAAATGAAAACACCACGTAACCAATCGGTCCAGAGATCATATGATGAAATGGATACATCCATATAGAAGCATCCTGCTTTTCACTTGCATTAAAAATCATAAAATAAGATCTACTTGATAGTGGGTAAGCACTTATGTAGATGTATTACATATCCATGCCCAAGCCCAAGCATGCACAGAAAAGTTCAGTAACAGTTGTTTTAACCCATTTAACCCCTAAACTATGCACTGAAATCCCTTCTTCATTGGAAGGTTTGTGTAGCAATGCAAGAAAGACTGATGTGGATAACAACTAAACACAAACAAAGAAGTATATGCTCAAAATAAGCTCCTAAAAGTACCTGAAGTACTAAAGAAAGGCCACTTGAAAAGGAATGGACCAAGAAAAGCAACTGCTAGAGATAATAACACAACTGCTTTACTGTACTGCTCGCCAAATTTATCAAGCCATCTTTGGAGTCTTGGTTTACTTAATTGAGCCTCTTCTGTCAGCTGCACAATTCTGCTGAGCATGGACTCTTTCCATGTCTTCTTTGCCTATAGAAAAAATTAAAGGTCACAAAAGACTTAACCAGATAGCACCCAAAGGGTAGTTGCTGCAGGTTCCCCTTGTCAAAAAAAAAAAAATTTTAGACTTAAACAGACCAATGAAACTTGGTGGTTTTTAGATAACAATGCTTTAGACATTGTTTATTAAAATAGGACCTTAAATTTGAGGTACTAATTTCATGGTGCGACTTTGAAGTCACTTCTTGGATAAGTTCAGACTTTTGGGACTGAAAAAATCATATGGTTCTAAAAAACAGTCGCTGATTGATTGAGGGTCTCTAGAACGACATCCCTTTGGATTTCCAACTCTGGGAGTTCTAGAATCTATTTAATCAAGGAAGTCACTTAATGGATAATCAATTTTAAAAAATCAATTATCCATTAAGCTTTCTATCATAATGCATCATTATTCCTTATCGCAGCAATTTTTTCCAACTCCATCACTTGTACACAAGCTTCTCTCAGGACATACGGGTAGAAATGGATGTCTGGAATACAAGTTCATCAAACACATGTCACCACCTTCATTATGGAATCTTTCCGAGGGAAGATACACTCCACAACTAAAGTTATACCTAAATATTGCAACATAAGTTATTAGCAGTAGAACCCGGCACCCCACCTCTCTCACATTATCTTGCAATGATTATTCAAAAACTAACCACCCACATAATCAAACATTGTCCAAGGCCCTTTTTTTTTTAGTAATGCATAAGATATTACAGATGTTAAACTGCTATTGTGAACGACTAGCTACCAAAAATTTTCGAAGCAACTCAGAAATTGACTAACAAGGCAAACTAGTTTCTATATCACAACCACTAGATAAAGGACTCTTCTTCTTCTCTTTCTCTCTCTTTATTATTATTACTTTTTTTGGATAAATCATTCTGCTAGTCCACAATAGAGTCGAGGAATAAAAGCAAAGAAAAACATTAATCTAAACAATAGAATTTTCTGAAAATTTTTCCGAGAAATTCTAAGATAGACAAATCCCTCTCTTCTCAGAAAGAAAAGAATTAAAGAGGAAATATTTATCTTCTTTTTAATTCCAACTTGGCTACAGCCTGACAATATTCTTAACTTGTTTCAAATTAAATCAGAGCAATGCAATCCAAATAATGGAAAATTGAAGGGCGTACCTTCACTATCAACATGCCGTCCAGGTTTCGCGCACCTCCTGGAATATTGTCCCCTTCTTTCTTATCTAAAGGTTTGACTTCTCCCGTCAAATGTTCAATAGTAATTGTTGATCTACCTCGGGAAACTTCACAATCCACTGGTACTGACTGATCAAAGAAACAGGACGAGTTAGACAAGTACAGAAGCTAATTATAGTAAAAGGGTTGGAGCACAAAATGTAGTAATGTACAAGTGAAAATCTAGAATTATGGAAACCAAATACATATGATATAGTAGAAGCAAAATTTGATCATGGAAAAATCAGTAGATTTAATTGGCAACATACAAATTTTCATCTTTTGAATAGGGGCTCCTATTTTGGTTGTAAGTATATTCTTGTAAAGTCCTTAACTTGAGCATTTTTTTCAGGTGCTAAGTTATGGTTTAATACAAATGGTTACCTTTGACTTACAAAAATTAAAAAAAATTGATCTAGGGAAAAAACATTATTAACTTTTTTCATGACCAAAATAGAAAGAATTCTTCAAACAGTAGAAAAACACACACACACGCACACACATATATATATAACAGGCAAAAAATTATTTAGGGAGTGGTCTTTCCCAGCTAAGAGTCAATATGAGAAAAACAAAGAACTAATGATCTCCTCCAAGTTTGATATTGCAATAATCTAGATGTTGCAATCTCTGAGTTCAACAGGTGTTAGTCCTTATATTCTTATATTCCAGCTGCCAATCATTCTTATATATTGATGTTAGCTTTGAGAATAAAGTCAAATTTTTCATTACCATTCAAGGTTTAATTATTGGTATGTCTTGCATTGATGATTGGGTGACTATTGTGGACAATCATGTTTTACCATACACTCTCTACGTTCTAGTATGCTGCGCATAATTACATTACCCCAAAAAATTATTGGTATGTCTTGAATTGCCAAATGTAGAAGTCATCAGATCACATACATATAGAGAACCTGAAACCCTACATAAGACACTTAAATTGCTGCTATTTATTCTGTTACTTCGTCAGTCCAAGTGGAAGGTGCAAACTATAGAAACAACCTATGATCTAAGTTTTCCTCGGAATAAATTGCACAAATATGAACATAACATCTAGGGCGCATTTGGTATGAAGGAAAATGTTTTCCTAGAAAATTTTTTCTTGGAAAACAAATGAGTTTCTTATTCTAGTGATTGGTAAGTAAGCAAAAACATTATTATTACAAGAGCATTTATATGTAATTTAGCAAAATATTATAGGAGTGGACGGAGTGGAGAGTGGGGGTTCAAGGTGGTGGGAGTTTGGAACACTTGGTGGGTGGGGAGGAGACAATAAACTTTGAATGTTATTTGTGGACTTGTTTCCCCTACTTTATGGAAGTCATTCCTCATTTTTTAGGAACTTGTTTTACTAGAGAAATCATTTTGACAACAAAACATGAAAAAATTATTAAAAAATGTTTTCCTCCATACCAATTACACCTCTAATGCAGAATATGACATTTATCCCAAAAGAAAGAGACAGATGAATAGAAGAGTTTTTAATGCAACTAAGCCGAAAAGAAGTGAAGATACAAACCTCACCAGCTTTAACCAATATAAATGAGCCAACTTCCAGGTCACTCACAGGAACTTCACTATATGTCAGGTCAGAGAAACTAGGCAAATTTTGATTGTCTAGCACAAGAGCAAATTCTGGATGGTTTTCTTTTAATTCCTTTACATCACCCTTGGAGCGTCTAGTGAAATACTCTTCAGCTGCAAAGACAAATATATATTAGATAAAAAAGTTCCAAGTCCTCCAGAGAAAATTCCCAAACTTTTTACTTACCTATATGAGCCAAATTGAACATTGCAAGAAGCAAGCCACCTTCCAATACATTCCCCATAAAAACTGATGCAAAAGCTGCAAGAGCCATCAGTACATGAATATTGATTTTACCACCAGTTATGTCCACTAATGCATCAAGTGATGCTGAGACCTGACAGTAAAGTGAAATTTTAATCACGGCACTCGCCGAAGGAATTATATATTTTATCTTAAGATAATAATACATAGTAACTGTAACTTTTTTATGCATGGATTTACACAATTTGATATCCACAACATCATTCAACATCACTGATGAGAGATCCTGAGCACTTAAAAGATCCAACGTTCACTGTCCCCAAACGTAGGGTACTTGAAATCTTGTAATCAGTACTAGTTCTGTAATTCAATCTATTGTCTAAAATTAGGGACTGACAGATTAGACTTATCATAACTTACCTACTTAATTAATCTCATTATAATGTCCGGGAAACAATTGATTTTATTTCGTCGATAGCATTTGAAATTCGAGTATCTCCATAGTCAAATTAGTATATAAGAAATTATTCAATCAATTAAACAAGTCAATTGTCCAGTAGAACTGAAATCATTGTGATTATATTTCCCCAAAGCAAAATAATGAACAGCGAAAGAGAAAGATTATAATACCCCAACGAGAGGAAAGGCAATGAGAGCGAAAACCCGCTGGAGAGGCAGTACAGCGGGCTTGGGAAGAAAGTAAGGGCAAACAGCAGCAGCAATAAACAAAGCCGCCGAGCAACAGCAAAGCTCTAAATTCTCTCTCAAGAAATTAGCCAACTGGGTCCATCTGATAGCATTGGCGAACTTGAGAAATACCTCCTGTAATTTCGTGAGCTTCCCATCACCTTCATCATCATGACCATGGTGGTGATGGTGATGAGCATGACTATGCTCGTGGTGATGATGATGGTGGTGACTATGGGAGCAGCTGCAAACAGAACAGTGGAAGCGTCGACGGAATTGAGCGGAGCTCCGAATTGAAATTGAAGATTTGGGTTTCAATGAAGAGAGGAAGAGATTCCGGTTGACTTTGAGTCTCCTTCTAGATTTGTAGATTGAAGAATTGATCCCTGTGAAGGAAGTTGAAAGACGCAGAGCTTCCATTTTTGCCGAGTATTTTTCACCGAAAACACATTTTGTTCTTTTCGCCTTTTCTCTCTCTCAATAATATACAATTTGGGCAAATTGCAATTGTGGAGTGTGGCTATTGTTGCATCATCTACCCAACACTGTGTGCTCACTTGGGCTACGGTCTAGTCATCGATCTACTTGTCTAATTATTGTGCTTTTCGAGGACTTGATTGACAATTTTGTTAAGTCACCACGTTTTTGTCTATTCTCCAAAAGTTTGTGCTAATATTTCGTAAAATAACTGCTATAATTCACATTTTACATCTGCCAAAAAAGCTCTCTAATGCATATGCAGTTGCTTGATAATGAAATATTAAATGGTTAGTTCGATCTGTAATGCATTGACCAAAGGTGCAAAACATATGGTGCGTATAATAATACGAAAGCTCTTTATTCGATCGGCAACAAACTATTGGAGTGTGTGTTCAGAAACAATCACTGCCATCTCATTGAGCTTTCTTTTAAAGCTTTATATTTGTCTCTGCCAAAATCCACAACATGCATTTTAAAAGTAGAAATCCAAATTACTACTCAGTTTTTACAGTATGTTATACTTGTACACCTACCTCCGCGGCTCCACCTACCTAGATTATTTGATTTTGATGTGAAGAACAGAGAGAAAGAAATGAAGTATAAGGACAACCAACCAAATTCTCGGGTAAATGTGAAATGTGAACTTTGGACCAAAAGAAAATTTTAAAAATATTTGAAAAAAGGTAAACGTTAGCACTCGAAAATTAAAATTGCATTTGAACATGAACACAGTTTGAACAAATGTTTGAATTTTTATGAGTGATTTGAGGTGAAAAATATGAAAATAAGTATTTATGAGTTTTTCAAATTCCAAAAAACTCGTAACAATGCTATTCAAACAAGATTCTGAAAAAATAATACTTCCTCAATCCCATTTGATGTGAAACCATCTATTTTTTAATCCATCCTAAAAAAAATCACCTACTAAACATTTCAGCTTTAAAATTCTAGCTTTATCCTTCATGAAATAATTTATAACGATAAAAATTATTTTAGACCACCAATTTCAAAGTTCTTTTTTTTTTCCTTAAACATCACATACCAAGTTAAACGTTGTCACAAATGAAATAGAGGGAGTAATTTATTCATGGACAGACGGCCCCCAAGTCTTTGCTATACGAGTTCCCACACACGAAACGGAACATCCTCTACGTAACGGCAAAATAATAGTCCTTCCAGATTATCATATGTAGCCGATTATAGCCAAGTTGATGAGTCCAATCTGACTCTAAAATAGCTATAAAACTCTTCCAGCCCCTACGCTATGGTAAAACTAAATGGTACAGAGGCTGCTAGAATTTGTAACTGAAGTACAAGGATCATCTAGATTTTTTTTATGGCATTTAACTCTACAGGTGCATGCAATTAAACAACAATCGATAAACCATTGTAACAGACACAACTTTCCTATCGAAAATTGATCGCCTGACTATATAAGTTGAAAATGAATAGTTCACCAGGAATAAAAAATGATCTACTGATACAGATCACAACACACAACAACAAAGAGTTTGCCTATAACTGCGGGCATCACCGGTAAGCATATTGGCATGTTCAAGAAATACCGCCAATGCTTCTGATGCTACTCATTCTGATTCTGGTTAAATTGGTAGACTGGTCAACTCTCTTTATCCTTGCCACTTCCTTCAGAGGCTTTAGGACCATCATAAGCAGATAGGAAGAAAGTACCCTGGTTTTTCTGCAAAAACCTGCAATCACACCAGCACAAGGTAAAGGCTCATTCGCAAGATAATACATCAAAACAATAGGTGTTTCCTTGATCCAAGTCATCCTCGAGGCTCTGAATCTCAGACAGAAAAATTGTACAGCAGAATTCTTTAACTTAATGTTGCTGTTGAACTGGTTCTTACAAGAAGGCAGAAACCATATGGTTACCTTTTATTCCTTTTCACTTTTCATCAGTTACAATGCTAAGACGCCGTACCCTTTTCTTTTTTCTCTTTTGATAAGGTATGGCAAACTGAAATCCCTCACCCCTTCTCTGGTAAGGTAAAACTAAAACACCCCATTGGAGTGCAGCTCTTCCCTAGGCCCTGCATGAACATTGGATGCTTCATATACAGGGCTTCTCTTTTTTAAGAAATAACCTAAAACACCCTCCTTCTGTTCATTAAAATCTGATACAGACTCATTTTTCAGACACATCACCACAATTGTTAAATTTCCCTGTGAAATTGACGTGCTAGCCTAATATTCAGAAGTTAAAGAAGAAAAAGAATATCATTAAATATTCTCAATCCTTAAGATGTTTTCTTGAAAATTGTCAGGGAAGTTAAGGGGCTCCGAAAGAAACAATCTCTCTACCTTTGTGAGGTAGTGGTAAGGTCTGCGTACATTCTACCTCCCCAGAACCCACTTGTGGGATTCCACTGGATATGTTGTCGTCGTTGTTGTCAGGGAAGTTAAAAGAGGAATAAAAAGTAAGCTAGTGAACTTTCTGGTGCTTTCCAGAAGCGAATAATGTGATCAGACCAATAGTCAAAAGAGAATGGGTAAGGCCAGCCTATGCAGCAGTTAAGAAATTGCACCCTCCTTACACAGCACCCACAGTGAACACTTCAGCTTGTGGGCTGTTTCAAGGCAGCAATTCAATCACAACAAAATTCCATATCATATAACAAAAATAATAATAGTAATTGTAAAAAAAAAAAAACTAATCTAGAAAGAAGTATAGGAAAAGAGAAGATACTTGAGAAAGTCTGAAAATTTCTGTTGCAATTTAGACAATGTCTCCTCATCAATTTTTGCACATGCAATTAACTCAGGTAATTTTACTGCAACATCAGCAAACAAATTAAGTTAAGACTTCACAATCTTGGAAAAAAATATATTTTGATCAAGTAAAGATATACAAGCACACAAACATATGAAGTTTATTATGCCTTGTCTCTGCAGCATGATATTTTTTAAGGTTCATATCTTTGTCTTGGGGTCAATTAAACAACATGAAACATTTAGTGATTTTTCATACCAAAAAGGCGCAATAGATGTTCAGCACCATATACACTAGATGCAGAGACATTAGCTGAAACTGCTTCATGATACTGTTGGCGCTCCTTCTTGTACAATAAAAGAGCAGGCAGTGCTTTGTCAAAATAGCATCGAATTCCATTCAGTATCTCCCCAACAGAATCAGTCATCCTGTGAGGATCAAACATTTGGAAGACATTTTTATTAAATAAATTATACCTCCAAAGTCATTTTATACCAAATACATTATGTTTGCATTCACTGCTCATGCAAAGGTACTTGTGACCAGCAGAGATGAAAGTGTTGGTCTTTGATATTATCTACTTCTGTAATAATAGTCAACAAGAAGGGAAACAAGGTCTATTCTGAAACTTTAGTAAATTCCAAAGACTTAATGCAGACACATAGGAGTTAAAGCTAACTGGTTGTGTATATAATCTGATAAGAAGCAGTTCAACATTCAAATATAACTTACTTAGTTGGAATATCCGCACCATTTAGCATAAATCAACTACTAACTTGGCATCTAGTAAGCATAATTTAGTGGATTGACAGTATAAGACTCTAGAATATAGGTCCTTAAGCACGCATGAGTTTTTCCTACAGAGTTAGAAGGTAAGTTTTGAAAGAACCAGTAGCACCCAAAGGAGTTCGACTTCTTTTCCCCAAGAGTGTGAACTAGAGGTCCATGAAGTAGGAGAGAACCATGAGGTCTCAAGTTCAAATTCAATATAGACAAAAATCATTAGATGATTTCTTCCCATCTGCCCCAGCCTAGGTGGACAGACTTAGATGATACTTGTAGCGTAGGAAGTAACAGGTATCCGGTAGAATTCATCAACATGCGCACAAGCTAGCCCAAACACCACCATCATAAATATATTTTTTTAAAGAACCAATAATTACAACATTGACCATGCAACTACAGGACACCAATCAGCAATAAATCTACCCTTACATGAAAAGAAAAGGGCAGAACTTACATCCCGTCCTTTTTGGATCGGTATTCAAGGTACTTGGTCAGTATATCATCCACAGTGGGAGATCTTGGGAGCTTCACAAGCTGTTAAGAAGAACAGATCAGACAGCTTCACTGGCAATATTGTATAGCAACAAACATTAAGAACTAACATAGTCAGAACAGAATGAAGAAAAGAAATTTGATCAAATTCGGCATGCTATTTGAGGGACGAATACAGATGTGTAGCTAGACATATCAGTGTCATATTATCCAGTATGAACTTTTTTAATCCAATAAAATCCGGTTCAGATTAATAGGGAGGAACTTAGTCTAGTAAATCAGCAAAGATCTCAAATGCAAATTAGCCATCGCCTTATCTATTTGTCTACGCCCTTTTTTTTTTTTTTTTGGGGGGGGGGGGGGGGGGCGGAGG